>CATIWR010102182.1:0-54729 GCA_949677035.1 Omphalea diandra | reverse complement strand
TATATATATATATATATATATTTGTGTGTGTGTGTGTGTGTCTGTGTGTGAGAGAGAGAGAGAGAGAGAGAGAGAGAGAGAGAGAGAGAGAGAGAGAGAGAGAGAGAGAGAGAGAGAAAGAGAGAAAGAGAGGTAATTGTAATAAAAAAATTATCTATTTATTCGTACCTTTTATCTTGTATAATTTAATTTTAAAAGAAAATTTATTAAATTCGAACAAATTAATTTCTGATAATTTATTATATTATCACTAACCCTTATATATTCCAAATTTTGAATAATCCATAGAATTAATTTAAATCTTAACTCTTTATTTAGAATTTTGACTTTTTAGATTTTCTAATTTTATGTTTAGAAGTTGTTTAAAATTTTTATTTTTTAACGTTTTTTTTTAAATTTTATGTTCAAAAGTGTATTTTTATATGATTTTAATTTTTTATTAGAATTTTTACTTTTTAGATTTTTAATTTTCTATTTAGAAGGTTTTTTATGTTGGCTAATTTTGTTAATTTCTTATTCACAATTTTTTTGAATATAACAATTTATTGTAATATAATATAAAATAATGATATGTGACTATATTATATACAATTATTTGACAAATGTTAAATAATTGCTTAAAACTAATTCTGTGATTGAAATTAAATGATTGATGTAAATTTCTTTTTTTTCTTTTTTCTTCTTTACAAGTAGCAATGTGTCAAGTTGGTGGCCATGCTGCATATTGAAAACGTTTTGTGACAACTCTGAACAACCAAAATTTCTCAATTATTGAATACTTCAAAGCCCAGCGTAACGAAAATTTATGTAGACCATCATAAATCCTAAATAAAGAGAAAAAATTCCAAACTTAAATAAAAAAACTAAAACAAATTCCTGTAATTACGATAACAAACTAAAATGGCCGGAAACTGGTCTAAATGACTGATATTAGGAATCAAAACGACCTCAGTGAACAGATTAAACTGATTTGTTATAAACAAAAAAAAAAAATCAGTTTTTTTAATTAATTTTTATGGCCGATTAACTCCCTACCATATCGCTTCGGTTTAGAGCTTTGATACTTTAAATGATTCAGAAATTCTGAACTAACACCGTCCAGTTCACATTGATCTGTGAAGCAAGCTTGAAATGGCTAATAAAAGGATGAGTAAGTTAGAAACTTTAGAATGATGATGGATGACAGTGTAAGCGTTAGCAGATTTCTTGCACATGCCCATCTGATAATTCACTATCGCTAAATGCCATATATAGAACATGCAATGTCATAATCATAATGGAGGTTAATTATGGGTGATGGATAGATCTTATGAGGTCCACTGCAGAAAGAAAAGAAACCTCCGTAAGAGCTACCCAGAAAAGATAGTCTCCCAGTATAAGATATTTTCAAATCTTCCTAACTTTTAGATATTTTTCACTGAGACAAAGAAGAAACAAACGATATTAATTACGCATGAAAAATAAGAAAGTCCAAACGCCAAGATATTTCTTCAGATATTTCAACTCCTGGATTAGGATACCCTCTTCACAAATCTACCCTGCAAACCCAAAAATAACATGCTTAATGATTCAAATATATATATATATATATATATATATATATATATATATATATATATATATAAACGAGAGAGAAAGAGAGGTGACAAAATAACCTTTAATCTTGGTCTTTTATCTGCGTTAATTTTGCGAACTTGGTACCTTATCTTCTTAGAGAACAATCTAGTTTGGCGTTTTTCTTTGTATCTAAGAATACTTGCTTCCCGTCTTGTTCTTTCTTCTTCCATAACTGGCGCCTCGACCATCTGGACGACTCTTAATTAATTACCAATCACTATATTATATTGACAGCCACAACATCAATTATATAGTTATCATGGTACATAAATGTACATGAGCGTGTATTTATATTGGTACATGTTTGAAATTGTGACCTCACTATCAGATGAACATTTTACCATTTAACTTTTAGTCTAATAGTATGCACATTAATTGTTGATAAAATTGTTCCGACTAAAATGCTACCATCATTTTTACTTAAGTACTAGCTCCATCATTGCACTGATAATGAATCCCTTGTAGTCAAGCTTCTAAGAAGAATTTTTTTTTTCTGTGTTCTTTGTGAATCATGCATGGCTTGACTTTAACTGATAGAGGGCGTGTAGTACAGTGCGTAAAAGATATAACAGAAAAACAAAAAATGATGAAGAGTGAATTTGCCATAATAAAATGCAGCTTCTAAGGTTATTTTCTGATTTTTTTAATCGCTTGAATTGCATAACCCATTGAAAAGAGGTAGCATTATATGCTTGGGAATTCTCATTTTCCAAATTGAATTCAAATAAAAGAAGTAATTAATGCAAATAAAATGAAGTTTGAATGCGAGAAAAAGGTGTTCTGATATAACATAGGTAAGAGTTAATGAGTACTAACATAACATCCATCAGTTGGCATGGAGAGACAACAATCATTGGCCCATAGAGACCCTCGATCAGACCATGCATCCAAAACCTCTTGATAATTCAAGTTCAAGTTCAAAGACACTCTCTTATCTTCAAAATCATCCAAGAACCCAGTACTAGTACTGCTCTCCCTTTTCATCACCTTAGTATTGCTGCTATAAAAATGGCTATCTTCCTCGAAGAAGGAGCCGCTGCTGATTCCATCCTCAAACTGACAGTTGTATTCACCATCTTCTTCTTCTCCATTTGGTGATTCCTCCCAGTCCATAGAATCCCGACCAAGTAAGCCATAAACAGTATTATCCATGGAAAATTTTTCTTCATCTTCAATACCCAAAATGCCTTCTAATTCATCCATTACATCGATGCTGCTTGGGACTTCTTGCTCTTCCTTCTTTGGGCTTTTCAATGGTGACTCGTATTTCATCTTTGTCACTCCTTCGTTCTTTTTTTCATTCCCTCTTAAGTGACAAGATTTGATATATAACAGGGGGAGAACGACAAGCGGGTGAGTGCAAGTGGAGATATTTTCTTTCTTGAAGGACCCTTCTTTTTTAACTCTTTTTAATCCAACGTGGAATCTTATCCTTTTTCTATCTTGTGATTGGATGACGGTCTCCAGCTTGGAATAAGGTTGTGGGATCCACACCGACCTTTTTAAATTGGGACCACTGACCACCAATAACATTCTGAAATTTTTGTGTATTACCATTATTGTTTTGTTACAATTTCTTAAATTAAGGATCTTAGATCACCGGATTTTGGGATAGCAGTTAGCATTCGTTTATTTTATTTTATAATTATATGAAATCGAAATATAATTACCATAAATTTGTTATTTGTTGGTAGGTTTTGTATTATTTGAAGATGCTTAATTTGATGGGATTATATTAAATAAAATAATAATTTAATAAAATAAAATAATTTTTTAGTGGCTAAAATATAATTTTGATTATAATTTAGTGATTATTGGTAAACATTATCCAATAATTTCAAATAACAATTAGCAATGAAAAAGAGATAACAATGATATTTCAGATAATCCTCTGCAATGCTTTTAGGATAGCTTTTATATAGAAATTCCTTAGTAATTGTTGTTTCATTGCAAGATTTATCAATATACATTACTGTCAAAACTAATGCCTAAACATCCTTTTAGACTTCTGGTCTAACCAGGCATTGGCATTAACTCTCCTTTAATACTCGTTGTCCAATGTTGGCATATTCTCTGGGCCTATCCATCTTTCCTTATCATTCACGTGTTTATATTTCCTAATTCATTCATACCCCTCTATGTTATCTCTTGGATATAATATTTTCCTCTAACAGATACTTTAGTCTGAGTGTTTATGCTTGAATCTAATTATAGCATGAAGGTTTATATTGATTGTAGTGACCCTTCAAAATCACCTACACATGTCAAGAATTTAAAGAGGCAGTCTTTTACTTCTTCGCTTTTTTTCCCCCTTATAAAACGCTCTTTTAATGTGTTTCCTACATCTGTCGCCTTGGATTTCTACATCTCTCTTCCATTATACGTGACCTACCTACTAAATGTATGGGCAGAATTCGAAAATTCTCCGATTAGACTAAATTGAAATTAAAAATTTTCGATATAAATAATAAAATATATTAATCAAATTATATTAATTTTGTAAATGAAACGATATCAGATATTTTATATTATCTGAATTAAAAATTATACCGAACTGTATTGTAACTGTCTCATATAAATGAAAAACTATATATATATATATATATATATATATATTAGTTTTACTAGTTAATTCGGTCAATTAATATATATTATTAATAATTACATTAATTATTAATTATAAATTAGTAGTAAATATTTAAAAATTTTAAATTATTATTTATTTATTTTAGTTTTTGAATGATTACAGTGAAACATTAAAATTTATTTTTATTTTGATTTATAAAGATTAAAAATGTAAAGTTTAATTTTAATAAATTAAAAAATCGAATGCTAGAACCGGTACTAAACGAAACCTAATTGTTCCAAAAGAACTGAAGAACAAAACTAAATTGTCTTGAATTTTTAAAGAACCGAACCAAATTGAAAATTTGAGATGGTATTAGTTCTCTATTTTTAAAATTCTTGAAATTTTGGTTTAATCTTGTAGATTTTCAGATCTACGAATTTGGGGGGGGGGGGGGGGAATGCAAAAGGGAGGTAAATTGGTTGTTCCCAAAAATTAAAGAAGTGACAAAAAAAGAAAGAAAGCTCAATACAAAAATTTTTATAGTGGTTCAGCTAATTATACTTGCATCCACTCCCTAGGTCACACTTAGGTCTTTCATTGTCTTTTACAAGATCAAATACAACCTATCCTTTTAGTAGTTAAGGATGAACCATGAAAATACTCTTTTTACAATGTTGAAGAGAGATAAACCCACTTCTTAGTATTTTTAAAGGCACAAGGATTGATCCTAAATAAGTGTTTAAACCTCTAAATTAAGTAGCAAATAAAATTTAATGCGTAAAAAAAGCCTACATTCACTAACTTAAAGTAAGTTACAAATTCTCACAGACATGACCCTACCCAAAAATAAAAGAAATAAAGCTCAAACAAATACAATGGCTTTTGCTTTGAGATATGCCTTGCCTTTACTTTCAAGAGTCAATAACACCTTTATACATAAGGTAGAACCTACAATCATAGATGATCAATATGAGGTTAGAATTTCTCAAAATTTTGTTATCATTTAAAATATCATTTAAACATGTGATTAAAGTGAGTACCCTATCAATCTTAGGGTAACATGGTCAATATTCTCCCCCATTTTGAATGATGACAAAACTAAAATGTTGTTTAAAAAAACAAATATACATTAGAAAAATCATTTTTGTTAAACAAAAAGCTTTCTCCCCTTTTTTATTATTAACCCTTATGCACCAAGAAGGAAGGTTAAATTAGTAGAAAATTTTAACTTTTAAAGGGATTTGAGCAAATTAAAGATTAGAGTAAGGATAAGAAAGAATCAATACAAGATATTTATAGTGGTTTGAATGTTAACAAACCTATGTCCATTCTTTAATTCCTCAATTGGTTATTTCACTAACTCTCAATAGTGTTTTACAAGCTCACACTAAAATTATAAGTGTTTTCTCAAGGCTCACACTCAAACCTTTTACAATTATGTTTAAGGCTCACATATAACCTTACACAAGAGTTTTTCTCATTTAGGATTACTCTAAAACTAGACCCAATGTGTTTAAGGGTAACACTTAACCTTCAACAACCCAAGTATAAAGAATAATTGAGTTTAATCTTTAAGAATTCAAAGTGTAAGAGTTTTGTTGGACTAGGGTAGTTAATCCTAAGTCTTGGGCCTCTTTTGATCTTGACGAAGGGGATTGATCATTTCTAATGATTCAAATTAGTGTTGTTTTACAACTTTTTTTGTTAGTCTTTAAGTTAGAAGTTGATATAAATCTTAGTCTTCGAAGAATGTGAAGTAACTTTTAAATCGCGACTGCAATCTAAGATTCGTGATCGCGATCCATGAGAAGACTTGCTAGAAGATCAGACAGACGAAATCGCATAGTCATTCTCGACCACGACTCATCCAAAGGAAGAACTCGAAAAGTGACAGATAAATTCGCGGTGTAAAGCTTGCCTCAGTCGCAACCACAAATTTTGAAGTAACTAAAGATGCAATCAAGTCCACAATCACAACTTGACAAATGTCTCAGGTAATTGTTGGAAGTCAAAAATCGCAATGAAAACTTGTTGGTAGTGACTGCAAACTTAAAAGAAGAAAATGAACACTTTTGGCAGAGGAATTCGTGCCCAGAGTCGCGTCCTGTACAAGATAATCGCGACTGCTTCTTTTAAGAGCAGGTGAAAGGCAATGACTATATTTTTCTGGTGAACTAATCAAAAGCTGCCACGTGGACTAGCCGTTAGATACAAACAGGATTTTCCTCATGAAATTTGGAATTTGCAACCGTGAATGAGTAGTAGCAACCGTGAATCATGACTGTCAAACATTTAATGCGAAAATCTGTCTAGCGTATTTTAATGATTTTGTGCCAGTTTTATTGCAACATCTCTTTGGTGGGTAGAGACTATAAATACCTCACTAAATAGATGTAAATGCAAGAGAGAATTAATAACTTTGTACCCCAACTCCTGTAATTTTGCTACTCACTTTTTTCAATTCTTTAAGTCATTGTTGGGTGTGAGCATAAACACCAAGTGTAACAGGTTATAATGTGAGCCTATCAAAACACTAAGATAGGTTGTTGTGTGAGCCTGTTAAAACAAAAGTTGTAAAGGTTGTTGTGTAAGCCTCAAAACACAAGTGTATAGGTTATTGTGTGAGCCTTCAAAACACAAGTGTAAAAGTTTGGTGTAAGCTTGAAAACACCTTTGAAAGATAATGAAATACCCAATTTTGAAGAATTAGGGAGTGGACATAGGGTCGATTATACCTAAATTACTATAAATCTTGTATTTCCTCTCATCTCATTTCTCCTCTTTGTTTCCAATTTTAATTTTTATATACCAATTCAACCCCCCTCCCTCCCCTCACCCCCCCCCCCCTTTTGGTGCCTAGGGCCAACAAGTGGTATCAGAGCCTCACTTCATAATCAAACCTTCATTGGGTGAACAAAGATCATGGTACAAGAGGGAATCCACTCACAACTCAAGCTATACTTTGATGGAACAGACTATACTCATTGGAAGTATAGGATGAAGATATATTTTGACATAGATGTGGTGGACCTTTGGGATGTGGTCATCAAGGAATGAAAGCCACCCACCAGAGTTGTGGATGGTAATGAAGAATTAATCCTAAGGGAAGAATGGGTTGAAGCTCATTGGAGATCAAATGGCAAGAACAAGGGAGCAATGACCATTCTTCTAAGTCACTCTCTAGAGAAGAGATTAAAGAGTGCAATATTGTCAAACTGCACATGCCATTTGGAAGACTCTAGAGAACTATCATGAAGGCACAACTCTAGTCAAACCAAGTCGTTTAGAGATGTATGTCACCGAATGGGAACTCTTCATGATGAAGGAAAATGAGAGCATCACAGAAATGACAAATAGGCTTTTGTCCATTATCACCAACATGAAGAAATTTAAAAGAACTCTTACTATCCATGAGGTAAACACAAAAATCCTTAAAACTCTTCCTCTAGATAAATTTGGTGCTAGAGTTTGCAGTATACAAAAGTCCAATCCAAAAATTGGAAACGTTCCAACCGATGTGTTGATAGGCAAACTCTTAACTTATGAGTTGGCCTTACAAAAAGATGAACAAATGAAGAAGCTGAGAGGCCAAGGAGACAAACCGGAGAAAGAAAGAAAAACCATGGCTCTTAAAGCTTCAAAAAAAGAGAAAGAGGTAAAGATCACTTCAAGTGATGAAGAAAGTGACAAGGAAGAGGAGGCGCTAGCAATGCTCTCAAGGAGGACAAAGGAGTTGATCAAGAGAAGAAAGGAAAGAAAAGGCTTCAAGAAGACAACTCCTAATCCAAGAGAGAAATCCAATAAAGTCACTTGTTATGAATGTGGCAAGTAAGGCCACATCAAGTATGAATGTCCCAAATTAAAGAAGAAGAAGAGATGGGACAAGGAGAAGAAGAAAAGTTTTTTAGCCACTTGGGATGATAGCTCAAGTAAAGAAGAAGAAGAATGAGAAGTTACCAACATATGCTTCATGGCACAAGAAGATTTTTCAAATGAGGTAAGTACTTCTTCTCATTCTAATTATGATTTTGAATTTGATGAGATAGATGAAGAGCTTTTAGAGGCTCTAACCATGAGATATGATAAGTACAAGTCACAAGTAAAAACTTATAAGAAAAGGTGCTCAAAATTAGAAGATGAATATAAGACTCTTAGTGATCTTATAAATGAGTTGAGGACTTCTAATAAAGAACTCAAAAATTCAGTAGAAAGACTTTCCACTTCATCTTCTTCTATGGCTTCATTAAGAAAGGAGAATGACACTCTTAAAGGAGAAGTCATTGAGCTTAGAAGCTCAATCTCTAAGTTCCATAAAGGAAAAGAAGCCTTGAAAACATTGATTGTGTCACAAAGACCACTACTAGTTAGACATGGTTTAGGCTTCAATGGAGTCTCCTCATCATCTCAAACTACATTTGATAGAGCTTCACAACCTCAAACCTTAAGCATTGAGGTAATTAGAAAGAAAAGTGCTCTTAGCACTAAGCCTCCTAAGCCTAAGGGCAAAAGGAAGGCTCTACAAAGCTCTAGACCAAGACTCAAAGAGCTCACCATGCCTATATCTACAACAAAAAGCATGTTCATTCTCATAAAAAATTTTCTACTCCTACTCATTATACATGTTCATGCATGCATTCACATGACCATGGTATGAGAAGGCCTCCTACTTATAATAAATTTGTGCAAAGGAGAAAGACTCCTAAGTCTAAACTCTAATGCCATTATTGCATAAGATTTGGACATATTAACATTCATTGTTTCATTAGGAAGGCTTACCTCAAATTAGAGGACCTTTCAAACTCTAACCCCCTAGAACCCAAGTATGCTTAGGTACCTAAAAAAAGGTAACTCTCTTTTGTTGTGTAAGAGAATGTGGCAACCACCAAATCAAGCAATTAGCATGTGGATAGTGGATGTTCCAAGCATTTAACCGAAAATAGAAAGCTATTCACGACATTGAAAGGAAAAAAGGGTGGAAATGTCACATTTGGTAACAATGCCAAGGGTAAGGTAATTGGCATTGGAACCATTGGTAAGAATGGATGTTCTTTAATTGATAACGTTCTTTTGGTTAGTGGCTTATAACATAATTTATTAAGTGTGAGTCAATTGTATGACAAAGGTAATAAAGTCACCTTTGATCCTAGGGAATGCCGAGTCACCACTTTAGTGGATGATGAGGTTATTTTCAAAGGCGAAAGGAAAGACAATACCTACTCAATTGACTTAGACAATTTGGCTAACTAATGTTTTAAGTGTCTTATGTCTTTGAGCAATGAAGCTTAGTTGTGGCATAAAAGGCTTGGACATGCAAGCATGAATCTTCTTCAAATCCTATCCAAAAGAAAGTTAGTGGAAGGGCTTCCCAAGCTAAATTTCTTCAAGGACAAGTCATGTGGTCCATGCCAAATGGGGAAGCAGCACCATGCCTCTCACAAAGCAAAAAATGTTGCATTTTTATTGATAATCTTGTAGGTGATCTTCAAAAACTTGAATTGGATAATTCTACAAGAACATTTGATAAAGAAAAGGAAGAAGGTGATTCATTAAGAGTAGATGAAGACCAACATCAACATCAACAAGAAAATGAGCCGAAATAAGATCTACCCAAAGATTGGAGATTCTCCAAGTATCACCCTAAAGACTTAATCATTGGTGATACCTCTAAAGGTGTAAGTACTAGATCTCAACTCTTAGATAATAATCTTGCATTTATTTCTCAACTTGAGCCAAAGTCAATTGATGAGGCTCTTGATCATGAGAGTTAGGTACTTGCTATGCAAGAAAAACTCAATCAATTTGAGAGAAACAAGGTATGAGAACTTGTCCCTAGGCTTAAAGAATACCCAATTATAGGTTGTAAGTGGGTGTTTAGGAACAAGTTAGATGAGCAAGGTCTCATTACTAGAAACAAGGCTAAATTGGTTGCCAAAGGATACAACCAAGAGGAAGGAATAGATTATGATGAGACCTTTGCCCCCATTGCAAGATTAGAGACCATTAGGATTCTCTTAGCATTCGTATGTCATATAAATTTTAAACTTTTTCAAATGGATGTGAAAAGTGCTTTTTTGAATGGCATCATAGAGGAGGAAGTCTTTATTGAACAACCTCCTGATTTTGAGTCTCATTATTTTCTAAACCTTGTTTTCAAATTGAACAAAACCTTATATGGATTGAAACAAGCTCCAAGTGCTTGGTATGAAAGGCTTAGTTCATTTCTCTTGAAAAATGATTTTGAAAATGGAAAGGTGGACACCACACTTTTTGTTAAAAAAAAAACATGATACATTAATCGTTCAAATCTATGTTGATGATATTATCTTTGGTGCTACTAATGAATCTCTTTGTAAGGATTTTGCTAAGTGTATGACTAGGAAATTTGAAATGAGCATGATGGGAGAGCTCAAATTCTTTCTCAGTTTACAAATCAAGCTATCCAAGGAAGGGATCTTCATCAACCAAACCAAGTATACAAAGGAAATGCTAAAGAAATTTGAAATGGATGGTTGCAAAGTAGCCAAAACTCCAATGAGCAGTACCATCAAATTAGATAAGGATGAATCAGATAAAGAGGTAGATGAAAAAAGATATCGAGGTACGATCGGATCTCTACTTTATCTTACTGCTTCTAAACCAGATATCATGTTTAGTGTTTGCATGTGTGCTAGGTTTCAATCCTCCCCTAGAGAATCTCATTTGAATGCTGTTAAAAGGATCTTTTAGTATTTGCATGGCACAATACACTTGGGGTTATGGTATCCTAGGGATTCTTCATTTAGTCTCATAGGGTATTCGGATGCGGATTATGCGGGTAGCTTGCTAGATAGAAAAAGCACTTTCAGGACTTGCCAATTCATAGGTGAATGCCTAGTTTCATGGTTTAGTAATAAGCAAGTATCGGTTGCCTTATCCACTGCAAAAGTCAAGTATGTGGCAGCAGGTTGTTGTTGCACCCAATTCTTTTGATGAAACAACAATTGAAGGATTTTGGCAAAGTAGTTAATCACATTCCCATCAAATGTGATAACACAAGTGCTATAAATCTCTCTAAAAATCCCATCCAACACTCAAGGAGAAAGCACATAGATATTAGACATCATTTTGTTAGAGATCACGTGTAAAAGGATGATGTTGTGTTAGAATTTATTGACACAAATCATCAACTTGCAGACATTTTCACTAAACCTCTAAATGAAGAAAAGATGAACTTCATTAAGAGAGAATTAGGAATGCTTGATGGAAGTTCCCTAAAGTGAAAATTTTAATCTTATGATTGATTGTTATGTATGTCATACATGAGTGATGATTGTATGAACAAGTTTATTATTTATTTCTAGTGGATCACATATTTTCAAAATTTTCTCATTCTTATACTTGCTGACTCATAATTCGCAGTCGCTATTTCTTCTTTACGATCGCAAATTACAAGTCAATTTCACCCTACTGTCAAATGTCAATTCGCGGTCATGAAATTTGTACTCCACCGCGAATTTTAGTAAGTTTTTCAAAAATATGACCGTTGACGTGCCTTTTTCTAAGGAAAATTTGTCCATTATTCACATTTTCCAAAATTCAAGATAGCGACTTCTGAATTCACGGACGCGAATTTGAGTAACTGCCTAGGCAATTAAGTGATTTGATTGCCAACCTTTTTCTCTCTTCATTTAATTCTTTTCTAGTCATTTTCTGACCGTTTTTGCACCCCTTCAAGCCTATAAATACCCCATTCAACAGTGTTTTCCTCACTTCACTTCCAAACACTTCTTCTCTTTCTAAAAATCTCTCAAACTCTATTCCTCTCTTGCTATGGCTCCCAAGAAATTCTCCAAGGCTGACAAGGGCAAGGCAGTTGCTTAGCCCTCTGTACTTCTTGCTCTTCATCTCATGAAGGGGATCACCAAAGAGGAAAAGGAAAGATTCAAGGCAAACTCCTCTAAAATAATTCTCTCAAACAAAATTTCATTGACTTTCATTGTGGAAACTTTGGGCATAAATGCGGAGATTCGTGTCTTTCTCTCCAATTGGGATGGAACGAGTTCATCTTTTGAGATGAACCCGGATACGAGAAGGTTGTACGAGAATTCTTGTGCATCATGCAACTAAGCCGAAAATCAGATTCGAGAGCTGGCCAATATGGGTCAGTGTTCCAGGCCTTCAACGACCCCTTCTGCATCACCTTCGACCAATTATACTCCCTTTTTAACCTGCAAGTTAGGGAACACATGCCCTTTATCATCTCCGTACTCGACATCATTTACTCTGAATTTTGGTCGGAGATTTCCATCGAAACTAAACACGACCCTCGCTCCTCTTTATCCGAACACATCAAAACCCTACCCCTGTGGATCCTTCATTGCATCATCACCTTCTCCATTAATGTAAGAGGTGATGGTAATAAGAAGGTTTCACAAAAGAACTTTGCATTCTTATTTTGGCTTGTCAAGAACCAACCTATCCAAACCGGCTGTTATCTTATAGATCAATTGATCCATATGAGTACAAAACCTAAAAGTCAATTTCTTTTGCCTTTCCACATTACAACCATTTACCGCTTTGTTGGAGCACTTGATGAGGAGAAAGAGAAATTCCTTACTAAGAAGCTCCTTCCCTCTCAAAACTTTCTAGACCTAACCTATCTCATCAATGCCAAGACAATTCATCCATACACATACATCTACACCCTTGGTGCAATAGGTGCAAAGAAAATGGAAACCTCCCAAGCCTCCAAGCGAAAGAGGCTTCAAATTGAAAAAGGCAACATTCAAGTTCCTTCTCCTCAACCAAAACCAAAGTCAAAGTTATCTCTTGCCACTATTGATCACAAGTTGGACAAGCTTATGAGGATGATGAAGAAAAGGTTTATCTTCCTTTCACATCTTCACAACGATATGGTGCATCTCTAAGAGAAACTAGGAGTTCCTCCTTGCCATCTTTCAAACTTCACCAAATTTGAAGATACACAAGATGAGGATGGCAACAAAGACGACATAAAGGATGGAGACGAAGCAGAGGGAGCACAACAAGCATCAGAGACACCATCTTCTGGAGATGACTCTCCACTACTTTAGATTAGGGATCTTTTGTATTTTGTTTTTTCACTTTCTTTATATTCATTTTCTTTTACAAATATTGTGATCCCACAGTTATGAATATACATAAAACTTGTTTCTTTGCAAACATTGTTATCTTATGTGATTGATGTTTATTCTCTTATCCATTGCATTATGTTTGTTCCTTATGAATACTTATGCATGAATCTCTTTTTTCCCTTATATACCCTCTTTTTTATCTTGCCAAAGGGGGAGAGATTGCGAAATGAAGAAAATAATGAAATAACTTGAGAAAAACTACAACATAAGTTAAGGGGGAGCAACATACTTATTGTTTTATCAAATTCACCTTTGATTGAATGAATGATATACTTAGCAAATTTTTTCATAAGCATTCATTGAATCATATTACAATCCAACTTCACTTCCTACATCCTTTTCACTTAAGGATCAATCTAAGTTGTCAAAATAAAAAAGGGGGAGATTGTTGCACTAGGGTAGTTAACCCTAAGTCTTGGGCCTCTTTTGATCTTAACAAAGGGGATTGATCATTTCTAATGATTCAAATTAGTGTTGTTTTATAGCCTTTTTTGTTAGTCTTTAAGTTAGAAGTTGCAAAGAAATCTTAGTCTTCAAAGAATGTGAAGTAACTTCTAAATCGCGACCGCAATCTAAGATTCATGACCGTGATCCATGACAAGACTTGCTAGAAGATCAGACAAACAAAATCGCAAAGTCATTCTTGGCGCGACTCATCCAAATGATTCAGTCACAATCACGAATTTTGAAGTAACTGAAGATGCAATCAAGTCCATAATCACAGCTTGACAAGTGTCCCAGGTAACCGTTGAAAGTCAAAAATCGCGATGGGAACTTGTTGGTAGCGACCGTGAACCCAAAAGAAGAAGATGAACACTTTTGATAGAGGAATTCACGTCTAGAGTCGCGTCCTGTACAAGATAAATCGCGACTGCTTCTTTTGAGAGCAGGTGAAAGGCAACAACTATATTTTTCTAGTGAACTAATCAAAAGCTGCCACGTGGACTAGCCATTAGATACAAATGGGGTTTTCCTTATGGAATTTGGAATTCGCGATTGCGAATGAGTAGTAGTGACCACGAATCATGACTGTCAAGCATTTAATGCGAAAATCTGTCTAGTACACTTTGATGATTTTGTACCAGTTTTATTGCAACGTCTCTTTAGTGAGTAGAGACTATAAATACCTCACCAAACAGATGTAAATGCAAGAGAGAATTAATAACTTTGTACCCAAACTCTTGCAATTTTGCTACTCACTCTTTTCAATTCTTTAAGTCATTGTTGGTTGTGAGCATAAACACCAAGTGTAATAGGTTATAATGTGAGCCTATCAAAACACTAAGATAGGTTGTTGTGCGAGACTGTTAAAACATAAGTTGTAAAAGTTGTTGTGTAAGCCTCACAACACAAATGTATAGGTTGTTGTGTGAGTCTTCAAAACACAAGTGTAAAAGTTTGGTGTGAGCTTGAAAACACCTTTGAAAGATAGTGGAATACCTAATTTCAAAGAATTAGGAAGTGGACGTAGGATCGATTATACCCAAACCATTATAAATCTTGTGTTTCCTCTCGTCTCATTTCTCCTCTCTGTTTTCAATTTTAATTTTTATACACCAATTCAACCCCCCTTTCTTGGTACTTAGGGCCAATAAGTTTGGACATAATAAATTGCTATTCTCTATTTTCCAAAGCCATTTGCTTGGGGTATTTATAAGTTTAAACCATTAAAGAGCCATTATAAATAAAACTATGTACAAATCTCCAAAATTAAGTTGTTAAATCCTACATTTAATGCTTGTTAAAGTTAAGTCATGGTCTAAACAGGGGTGTCATAATCGCAATTGGTATTTTGCCCTAAATTTTTCCTCTTCTCGATCTTGATTCTCATATGTGCCAAATGGCTAGTGACACTTATCATTCAAGCATTGACTCTTTAAGAAACTAGTCATTGGATCCCTCTAATGAATTATGAATGTCGTAATCAAAACTTCTAGGTTGCGATTGTTGCATGAGATAGCATTGAAATAAAGGACAACTACTTCCACCATGAATCGAACTGGAACATCACGTTTTACCTGGAGGGTGTATCACGATCGCTTCTAAAATTCACTATCACAAACTTCAAAGATCCCAACATTTCCTTATACATATGGCACTCATCAACTGGGTTCCTAACCAACCGTTAAAGGACTTTATTAAAGCTATTGTAAGTCATAGTTGTGAAGCTCACCACAACTCACACCATGAATACTCATAGAGCTTTTGGCTCCATAATTTATTGGGGTAGCAATCATGATCTTCTTTTAATTTTGGGACTTAGAGATTTTCACTTCCATTTAACTTTCAATGAATTTCTAACTTAATATATGTAAGACGAACACTTAAAATAGGCATTAAAACCTTTAATCTACATTGTCAAGATCAAAAGAGAGCTTAGATTTAGGTTTGACTTACCTAGTCTAATAATCTCTTTTTTTTTTTTTACATTTTGACAATCTAGATTGAATATGCAAAAGATAAAAACTCTAATATGCATACTTTTATAGATTTTAAGTGTGTGGAAGTCAATGAGAAGTTATATTGCATATTTCCTTAATAATTCAATAAAGTTGATAAACACTAAGGATTGAATTTTAGAGTTTTAAAGTTACTCCCCCTTAATCCATATTTCCCTTTAAAATGTCAATTAATCCAACCAATCAACATTCGATTTTTGTAATATATTTCAATTTTTCTCTCCCACCTTTGTGTGTGTGTAATTGATCTTTCTCTCCCTTTTTGTCAAGACTAAAAAGAGAGGAAAAAGTGGGAATGATGAGAGGGATATCAAATGAGATCACAATGCCAATTGATCCAAAATCATCACATAATCATAATGAAAAGAGAAGAGATAATATAAAGATAAAAAAAATAAAAAACCATTAATATCAAACATAAGATCATAAATGATAGTTTAGACAAGCATATTGTTTGATCATATTACTTAAGGCCTAAAGGAAAATAGAATACACAAACTAAAACACATAAACTTTAAAAGTGAAGATGAAAAATAGAAATAAAAAGAAAACTAACAAGTAGGGGAAGAGTCACAAACATCATCATCTTCACTATATTCAACTGTTTTTAATTCTCCCTCTTCATTATTGTTGGTTTCATTTTCTTCTTCTTTTTCTTCCTTATCTTTAAAAAACACAAAATCCTGTAGATGACATGGTGATGGAAAACCAAGCTTTTCCTAAATCTCAACCATATCACTATGAAGATGGTGAAGGATATTAAGTCTCTTAAGAACTATCTTCACAAGTTTAGATACCTTGGTCATGGAAGAAGTCCTAGAAGAAGGAAAGGGAGGAAGGACCTGAGGTTTTACCTTTATTTATCTAGGGGCCTCCTCTTGTGATTGGCCTTCTTCAATCACAACCCTTTTCCTTTTTTGAGCTTTAGAGGCTTGTTGTTGCTTTGGTCGTTCAACTCCCAACCAATATTCATATGTATTTAGCTTTATTGCTTTGGCATTAGTGAGATAGGTGAGATTAAGAATATTTTTGTTTGGGAGGTAGGATTTGGTACAAAATGACTCATTTTTAGGGGTTAAAGCACTGACAAATCGATAAATAGTTGTGACATGGGAAGGAAGTAGAAATTGGCTCTTTTTTGTAAGGCTCATGTGAGCCAATTGATCAATGAAAAAATGTCCTAATTGGATAGTTTGTTTTCAAGAAGGCGACAGAGAAATGATAAGTCTTTTTGAGAGACTTTCTCATTTCTATCACCCCTTGCATTAATGGAAAAAGTGATGATGCGATTTAGAAGCCAAATTAGGAGGGTTTTGATATTTTTAACTAATGACTTCTTTAGGTCTTGGCACATCTCAATTGAGATTTTATGCCAAAACTTAATAAAGTTTATGTCAAATGAAGAGAGGTTCAAGAGAATGGTGTCTCATATTTTGAAATTAAAGAGAAAGCATATTTGAGGGTAAGTAATACAGTATGGTTCAACAAAGTAATGAAAAATTAAGCCATACATTCTTGCCCTTGACTCCACTACCTTGCTTATTTCCATTATACATATAAACTCTCAAACCACCTTTTCGTAGCTTGATTCATCTCTAAATATGAACTCCACTCATTAAAGGTTTGACAGAAAAGACTTGATCTCACTATCAAGGTTGAGGGTTTTGAGAAGGAATTCGAAAGGAATTTTATTGGGGTAATTAGTTTCTTCTTATTGGCCTCATACCTTGCTTTCTCTTCTTTATTAGTACCCCTCATAAAATGAAAAGGAAAGGTTTGCCTTTGTGGAGGAAAGGAGGTTTAGGCTATTCCCTTGCTCTTGTTACCTCTTGTTGTCTTCTTTGGACCCATGGGGATGATGATGGAAAGGGATGAAGTGAAGTAGAAGATTGAGAGAAAGGAAGATGAGGAGAAATTTTGAGAGAATAAGAGAAGAAAAAGGTAAAAAGTGAAAGAGAGAGGTGTTAGGGGACTTGAATAAGTAGAAAAGAGGTGCGAGTGGTAGAAAAACAACCATTTTTGCATTTAATAAAGGGGATGCATCATTTAGGAGATGAATGGTCATTACCCAATAGTTACATGTAAGTCATTACTATTATACATGTGTTATGACTATGAATTATGAAAAATGTGAGTAACGATAAAAAATTCCTTGAAAGGGTGCAAAAAAAAATTGCTGGAATTTGAAAATTTTGAATTTTCTCAGTGGCGATGAAAAGTCACAAATGTGAATTTTGAAAATTTTGAAAAATCAAATAAACTTGTAAATAGTGATCATGAGAGGTGATCTTGGTTGCGATTTATAGGACATCTTTGAAAACAAGATTAAAAATGGAATTTTCACAAAGGGCCTAAATATGTAGTGATCAATTTGATATATTAATAATTAATTCACGAAACTAAATATAAAGAAACTCAAATGCATGATGAATTAATTCATCTCCATACATTATCACAACAAATCAATATACATTTATTACAAACACATCAAATAACTTAACAATAATCAACTAATTCAATAAGCATATAATGAGATTTATTCTTACTCTAGATAGCTTCCATCAAGCATTCCTAGTTCCCTCTTAATGTAGTTCATCCTCTCTTCATTAAGGGGCTTAGTGAAGATATCTATAATTGTTTATGAGTGTCAATGAATTCTAACACTATATTCCTATTTTGCACATGATTTCTAAGAAAATGATATATAATGTCAATGTGTTTGCTCTTTGAGTGTTGGATGAGATTCTTGAAAAGATTAATAACATTTGTGTTATCATATTTGATGGGAATGTGATCAACATCTTTGCCATAATCTTTAAGTTATTACTTCATCCAAAAATCTGGGTGCAATAACAACCGCCACTACATATTTTGCTTCGACAGTGGATAAGGCAACTAAAACATGCTTCTTGCTAAACTAAGAGACTAGGCACTCACCAATAAATTGGAAAATTCTAGAATTACTCTTCCTATCCAACGAACTACCTACATAATCCACATTTGAATGCCTAAGAAGGCTAAAAAATGAGTTCGTAGGATATCATAACCCTAGATGCATGATGTCATGTAAATATTTCAAAATCCTTTTTATCGGATGCAAATGTCATTCCTTAAGGCATTATTGAAAATGTGCACATAAGCAAACAGTATATATTATATTGGGTATAGAGGCAGTTAGATAGAAAAGAGAGCCAATTGTAACTCTATATTTCCTTTCGTCAATTAACTTACCTAATTCATCCTTGTCAAGTTTGATTTATGCACTTATTAGTGTTTTTACTACCTCGTATCCATCCATTCCAAATCTTTTGACTAACTCCTTTATATATTTGGATTAATTGATGAAGATGCCCTCTTTGCTTTACTTGATTTATAGACCAAAGACGAACTTTAGCTCACCTATCATACTCATCTTAAATTCCCTAGTCATACACTTTATAAAATCCTCATAAATAGGTTCATTAATAACACCAACTATAATATCATCAACATAAAATTGAACAATCAAAGTTTCTTTGTTATGCCTTTTTACAAATAAAGTTGTGTCAACATTGCCCTTGTTAAAATCATTTTTTAAAAGAAAATAACTAAGTTTTTCATACCAAGCTCTATAAGTTTGTTTCAAACCATATAAGGCCTTAGTCAATTTAAAAATATGGTTTGGTAAATCATAAAATTCAAAATAGAAAGGTTGTTCTACATATACTTCCTCTTTAATAAAATCATTTAAAAATTCACTTTTAACATCCATTTGAAAAAAAAATTAAAGTTAATATGGCATGTATAAGCTATAAGAATCCTAATGCCCTTCATCCTTGCAACTGAGACAAAGGTTTTATCATAGTTTATGCCTTCATCTTGGTTATATGCTTTGGCACCCAATCTAGCCTTATTCCTAATGATAGAACCTTGCCCATATAACTTGTTTCTAAACACCTATTTGCAACCTATAATCGCGATATCCTAAGGCTTATGAACAAGCTCCTAAAGCTTATTACCCTTGAATTGGTTAAGATCTTATTGCATAGTAATCCCAATAATCATCATTAAAAGCCTCATTAATTAACTTTGGCTCTAATTGAGAAAGAAATGTAATGTTATTATTTAATGAATTTAATTAAGCTTTAGTACTTACTCCTTTAGAGGTCTCAATAATGATTAGTGTTAGCCCTAGGCACTAAGAATAAAGGGAGGAGGGGGGTTGAATTGGTGTATAAAAATTAAAATAAAAAGATAGGGAAGAGAATGAGTAGAAAATAGACACAAGATTTATAGTGGTTCGGGTATAATTGACCCTACATCCACTCCCCAATTCTCAGCAATTGGGTGTTCCACTATCTACCAATGGTGTTTTCAAGCTCACACCAAACTTTTACACTTGTGTTTTGAAGGCTCACACAACAACCTTTACACTTTTGTTTTTGAGGCTCACATAACAACCTTTACACTTGAGTTTTTATAGGCTCACATAACAACCTCTCTTAGTGTTTTTATAGGCTCACACTACAACCTTTACAAATGTTATTCATGCTCACACCAAATAATCACTAAAAGAATAAAAAAGATTGAGTAGCAAAATTGCAAGAGTTTGGTTACAAAGTTATCAATTCTCTTGCATTTACATATATTTGGTGAGGTATTTATAGCCTCTACCCACCAAAGAGACATTGTAATAAAACTGGTATAAAATCTTCAAGGTATACTGGACAGATTCTGCATTAATTGCTTGTCAGGCTGAAGTCATGGTCGCTATTGCTCATTTGCGGTCGCGAATTCCAAATTTTCATACATGAGCCAAAACTTACGGCAGAAAACCTTGCTTGTATCTAACAGCTAGTCCACGTGTCTTTTTGCCATTGGTTCACCAGGAAAATATATCCATTGTGTTTCTTCTGCTGATAAAAGTAGCGGTTGGGAATTTTTTTGTGCAGCCATGACCTAGGACGCGAATTTGTCTGTCAGAAATTGCATCTTCCACTTCAAGAATTGCGGTCACTACTAACAAGTTGCCTTCATGATTTTTGTCTTCCAATGGTCACCTGGGACATTTGTCAAGCTTTGATTGTGGACTTGTTTCCTTCTTGAGGCTTTTTGAAAATTATGGTCGCAACTCTGATGCTACATAGACCATGAATCAGTCTGTCACTTTTGGACTCATTCTTTTGGGTGAGTCACGATCGAGAATGGCTCCACGATTTCGCCTGTCTGATTTCTAACAAGTCTTCTCATGGATCGCAGTCACAAATTTGAGATTATAATCACGATTTAAAAGTCAACTTAGAGTTTAAGAGCTCCATCTAACTTCACTTGAAGATCCTACTAATTTCTGCAAAACAACACTTAAATAAACCATTAATAATAATCAATCTCCTTTGTCAAGATCAAAAGAGTTCCTAGACTTAGGATTATCCCTCCTAGTCTAACAATCTCCCCTTTTTCATTTTGACAACTTAGATTGATCCAAAGCTAAAGATAGATGTAGAAATGTGAAGTTAAATATACTATAGAATCAATGAACACTTAAGATGAAATTCTAAGTATGACATCCAATTAATTTAGGAGAAATGCCTTAAAAATCCTAAGTGTGATAGTATAAAGCTCCCCTCAACTTATGCTATGGTTGAAAGTTATTATTACTTACTCCCCTTTAGACTTAAAACATAGATTTTCCTTAGTGTCTATCTCTCCCTCTTTGGCAAGATTAAAAAGAGGGTGTTAGAAAAGAATGTGAACAAGCATAAGCAAGGATTAGGAGCAATCATAAGCAAGTAAACCATAAAGAAAAGCATATCAATCACATAAAGCGAGTATTTACAAGAAAAATACACTTGATTTATTGACAATTATAGGATTACACATAGTTGAAAACAAATAAAAACAAACTAAACAAAGAACTAGAAAATAAGAAAAATATATTCCTAAGCTAGAAATTGGGAGAATCATCATCATCTCCATAAGTGTCTGCTGCTTGCTTTTGTGTGGCTCCCTCAGCTTCATCCCCATCCTCAATATCTTCATTGCCATCCTCATCTTGAGTGTCATCAAATTTAGTGAAGTCCGAAAGGTGGCAAGAAGGAACTCTTAGTTTCTTTTGAAGATTCACCATATCACTGTGAAGGTGTGAAAGGAAGAGTAACCTTCTCTTCATCATCCTCATTAATTTGTCCAATTTGTTGTTGATGGTGGTAAGAGATAACTTGGACTTTGGTTTGGGAGGAGGAGGAGGAGGAATAACACTTGTGCCTTCTTCTATATGGAGCCTCTTCCTCTTAGAGGCTTGTGAACTTTCCATCCGCTTTGCACTGAAAACACCCAAGGTATAAGCGTAAGTATCCAAGTGTATGGCTTTGGCGTTGATCAAGTAGGTAAAGTTTAGGAAGTTTTGGGATGGAAGGAACTTCTTGGTGAGGAATTTTTCTTTTTCCTCATCAAGTGCCCCAACATATCTGTAGATGGTAGTAATGTGGGAAGGCAAGGAAAATTGGCTTTTTAGCTTTGTACTCATGTGAATCAATTGATCCATAAGGTATTGACCAGTTTGGATCGGTTTGTTTTTGACAAGGCAGAATAAAAATGCCAAGTCTTTTTGGGACACCTTCTCATTGCCATCACCTCTTGCATTGATCGAGAAAGTGATAATGCGATGAAAGATCTAAAGGGTAAAGACTTTATGTGTTTGGCTAGTAAGGAGCGAGGGTCGTGCTTGGTTTCGATAGCAATCTCTGACCAAAATTCGGAGTAGATGACGTTAAGTGCGGAGATGATGAAAGAAATGTGTTCTCCGACTTGCAAGTTAAAAAAGATGAAATTTTGTCAAAGGTTATATAAAAAGGGTCGCCAATGCCTGAAATACTAACCCTTATTGACCTGCGGGAGATTCAGCTTTTCTGCTTAATTAAACGGTGCACATGAATTCCCACACCACCTCCTCGTAGTCAGGTTCATCTCGAAAGATGAACTCATTCCATCCGAGATTCAATAGGAATGCTTGCACTTCATTGTTGATGCCGAGTGTCTCCAAGAGAAAGGATGAAGGAATTTTATTAGGTAGAATTATTTTGGAAGTGTTGGCTTTGTACCTTTCCTTCTCCTCTTTGGTTACACCTTTCATTTGTTGAACGTCAGGAGGGCCAGAAGATTGAGCCACTGCTTTGCCCTTATCTGCTCTAAAAATTTTCTTTGGGGCCATTGCAATCAATAGAGAAAGTTAGAAGAATATTGATGCTAGAAGGGTTTTAGTGTTTGAGAATTGAGATGAAGTGATGAAAAATACTGTTTGAGGGGTTTATATAGCCTTTAAAGAGGCATATCAACGGCTAGAAATGGCTAAAAGAAGAATTATGAAGGGTTGGAAATGGTTGGCCATCAAATCTCATAAATGGTAGATGGTTACCTAAATTTGGGTCCGCGATTTTTCAAGTTGCGACTATGAATTTCAAAAAATGTGAATAACGGACAAGTTTTCCTTAGGAATACGCGCCTTAATGGTCAAAATTTTAAAAATCTGACAAAATTAGAGATGGAAATTTCGCGACAGAAAATTGATGTTTGACAACCGGGTGAAATTGACTTATAATTTGCGATCGTGAAAAAGGAATAGGCGACCGCGAATTATGAGTCATCATAGAAAGATAGTTGAATTTTAAAAACATTGTGATCCACTTAACTCTTTCACCCACAAATATCACAAAACAACAAATATCAATATACATAGCAATATTTCACATAAGATAAAAAAGTTTTCACTTTAGGGAGCTTCCATCAAGCATTCCTAATTCTCTCTTAATGAAGTTCATCTTTTCTTCATTTAGAGGCTTAGTGAAAATATCTGCTAGTTGATGATTTGTGTTAATAAATTCTAACACAACATCACCTTTTTGCACATGATCTCTAAGAAAATGATGTCTAATATCTATGTGTTTACTTCTAGAATGTTGGATGAGATTCTTAGAGAGATTAATAGCACTTGTGCTATCACATTTAACAGGAATGTGATCAACTACTTTGCCAAAATCCTTCAATTGTTATTTCATCCAAAGAACTTGGGTGCAACAACAACCCACCGTTACATACTCGACTTTCACAGTGGATAAGGCAACCGATACTTGCTTTTTACTAAACAAAGAAACTAGGCATTCACCCCTATAAATTGGCAAGTCCCAAATGTGCTTTTTCCATCTAATAAACTACCTGCGTAATCCTCATCCAATTACCCTACAAGGCTAAAAGATGACTCCCTAGGATACCATAACCCTAAGTGATTTGTGCCATGCAAGTATTTAAAAATCCTTTAACAACATTCATATGTAACTCTCTAGGAGAGGATTGGAACCTAGCACACATATAAACACTAAACATAATATCTGGCGTAGAAGTAGTAAGATAAAGTAGAGATCCGATCATACCTTGATATCTCTTTTCATCTACCACCTTACTCGATTCATCCTTGTCTAGCTTGATGGTACTACTCATTGGAGTTTTAGCTACTTTGCAACCATTCATGCCAAATTTCTTTAGTCTCTCCTTTATGTACTTAGGTTGGTTGATGAAGATCCATTTTTTAGATTGCTTGATTTATAGACCAAGAAAAAATTTGAGCTCTCCCAACATGCTCATTTCAAATTTCCTAGTCATAAACTTAGCAAAATCCTCACAAAGAGATTCATTAGTAGCACCAAAGATAATATCGTCAACATAGATTTGAACAATTAATGCATCATGCTTGTGTTTTTTAATAAATAGTGTAGTGTCCACCTTTCCCTTTTCAAAGTCATTTTGCAAGAGAAATGAACTAAGCTTTTCATACCAAGCTCTTGGAGCTTGTTTCAATCCATATAAGGCTTTGTTCAATTTTAAAACATGGTTTGGAAAACCATGAGACTCAAAACTAGGAGGTTGTTCAACATAGACTTCCTCCTCTATAATGCCATTCAAAAAGCATTTTTCACATCCATTTGAAAAAGTTTGAAATTTATATGACATGCAAATACTAAGAGAATCCTAATGGCCTCTAATCTTGCTACGGGGCCAAAGGTTTCATCATAGTCTATGCCTTCCTCTTGGTTGTATCCCTTAGCAACCAATCTAGCTTTGTTTCTAGTTATGAGACCTTGTTCATCTAACTTGTTCCTAAAACACCCACTTACAACCTATGATTAAGTGTTCTTTAGGCCTAGGGATAAGTTCTCATACTTTGTTTCTCTTAAATTGGTTGAGTTCTTCTTGCATAGAAAATACCCAACTCTCATCATCAAGAGCCTTATCAATTGATTTTGGCTCAAGTTGAGAAACAAATGCAAGATTATTATCTAAATGATGAAATTGAAATCTAGTACTTACACCCTCAAATGTATCACTAATGATCAAGTCCTTGGGGTGATACTTGGAAAATCTCCAATATTTGGGTAGATATTGGATTGGCTCTACTTGTTGTTGATGATGTTGGTCTTTAGCTACTCTTGATGAATCATCTTCTTCTTTATCTTTATCAACTCTTCTTGTAGAATCATCCAATTCCAGCATTACAAGATCACCTATAAGATCATCAACGAAAATACCTTTCACAAGATTAAGTTTACTAGATTCATAAAAAATAACATTCATAGACTCTTTAACTACCATTGAACTTTCGTTAAAGACTCTACATGTTTTGCTTGTGGTGGAATAACCTAAGAAGATTCCTTCATTAGTCTTGGAATCAAATTTCCCAAGATTATCCTTGGTGTTCAAAATATAGCACTTACATCCAAATACTCTTAGGTACGATATCTTGGGTTTTTTTTACCATTCCATAGCTCATAAGAAGTTTTATTGAGAATGAGCCTTTTAAAAAATCTATTTGCAATATAACATGCAGTGTTAATGGCTTTGGCCCAAAAGTAATTTGGTAGAGAATACTCATTGAGCATTATTCTAGCCATTTCCACCAATGTTCTTTTTTTTCTCTTTACAACACCATTTTGTTGTGGCGTTCTAAGAGCTGAAAAATTATGAAAAACTTCATTCTCTAAGCAATAATTTTCAAAAGACTCATTTTGAAATTCCTTTCCATGATCACTTCTAATGGAAGATATGAAGTAACCTTTTTCATTTTGAACCTTTAAAAGCATCAAATGAATCATTCTTATGAGCTAAAAAAGATACCCAAGTAAACGCAGAGTAGTCATCTACAAGGACTAGTGCATAGTATTTTCCACCTAGGGTAGCACTTCTAGTGGGTCTTATCAAGTCCATATGGATAAGTTGAAGAGGTCTAGTTGAGCTTACAACATTTTTAGATTTGTGAGAGGTATGGTGTTGCTTCCCCATTTGGCATAGACCATGTCTTTGGAAAAATTAAGCTTTGGAAGTCCTTCCACTAGTTTTCCTTTAGATAGGCTTTGAAGAAGATCCATGCTTGCATGTCCAAGCCTTCTATGCCACAACTTTCCTTCATTGCTTATAGACATGAGACACTTAAAAGATTGGTTAGCCAAATTGTCCAAGTCAATTGAGTAGGTATTGCCTTTTGTTTCACCCTTGAAAATAACCTCATCATCCATTAAAGTGGTGACTCGACATTCCCTAGGATCAAAGGTGACTTTATTACCTTTGTCACACAATTGACTTACACTTAACAAATTATGTTGTAAGTCACTAACTAAAAGAACATTATCAATTAAAGAGCACCTATTCTTACTAATGGTTCCAATGCCAATTACCTTACCCTTGGCATTGTTACCAAATGTGACATCTCCACCTTTTTTTTCTTTCAATATTGTGAATAGTCTTCTATTTCCTGTCATGTGTTTGGAACATCTACTATCCACATGCCAATTACTTGATTTGGTGGTTGCCATATTCCCCTACACAACAACAGTAAGTTATCTTTTATTAGGTATCCAAGCATACTTGGGTCCTTAGGGGGTAGAAGATGAAGGGTCCTCTAATTTGAGGTGAGCCTTCCTAATATAGCAGTGAATATTAATGTGTCCAAATCTCATGCAATAATGGCATTAGAGTTTAGACTTAAGAGTCTTTCTCTTATGCACAAATTTAGTATGAGTAGGAGGCTTTCTCATATCTTGGTCATGTGAATGCATGCATGAACATATATGATGAGTAAGAGTATAGAGTTTTTTATGAGAGTGACCATGCTTTTTATTGTACATATAGACATGATTAGCTCTTTGAGTTTTGGCTCTAGAGCTTGGGAGAGCCTTCCTTTTGCCCTTAGGGTTAGGAGGCTTAGTGTTAGGAGCACTTTCTTCCTAATTACCTCAATGCTTGATGTTTGAGGTTCTGAAGATCTAACAAATGTGGTTTGAGATGATGAGGAGGCTCCATTGAAGCCTAGACCATGTCTAATTAGTGCAGGTCTTTGTGACTTGTATGGAACATGGAGATTGAGCTTTTGAGCTCAATGACTTCCCCTTTTAGAGTGTCATTCTCTTTTTGAGCTCATCATTCGATGCTCTCAATTCTCTTACAATGTCATTGAGGGATTTATAATCATCCTCTAGCTTTTAACATTTTCTTTTATAAGATTTCATTTGTGACTTGTATTTGTCATATCTCATGGTTAGAGCCTCTAGAAGCTCCTCATCTATCTCATTAAATTTGAAATTAGAATAAGAATGAGAAGAAGTACTTAACATTAGTAGAGTCATATTATGCCATAAAGCAAACATTGGCAACTTCTCCTTCTTCCTTTCTTTATTTGAGCTGTCATCCCAAGTAGCTGAAAAACTTTTCTTCTTCTCCTTGTCTCATCTCTTCTTATTCTTTAATTTGGGACACTCATACTTGAAGTGGGCTTGCTTGCCACATTCATAGCAAGTGACTTCGCTGGATTTCTCTCTTGGATTAGGAGTTGTCTTCTTAAAGCCTTTTCTTTCTTTTCTTCTCTTGATCAACTCCTTTGTCCTTTTAGAGAGCATTGCTAGCTCCTCTTCTTCCTCATCACTTTCTTTATCACTGGAGGTGATTTCTACCTCCTTCTTCTTTGTTGAAGACTTAAGAGCCAGAGTTCTTCTTTCCTTTTCTTGTTTATCTCCTTGGCCTCTTAGCTTCTTCATTTGTTCATCCTTTCGCAAAGCCAACTCATGAGTCAAGAGTTTGCCTATCAATACGTCAGTTGGAACCTTTCCAATTTTCAGATTATACTCTTGTATGCTGCAAACTCTAGCATCAAATTTATCTAAAGGAAGAGTTTTGAGGATTTTTGTGTTTACCTCATAGTTGGTGAGAACTCTTCCAAATTTCTTCATGTTGGTGACAATGGATAAAAGCCTATTTGTCATTTCTGTGATGCTCTCATTGTCCTTCATCATGAAGAGTTCTCATTCGGTGACATACATCTCCAAACGGCTTGATTTGATTAGAGTTATGCCTTCATGATAGTTCTCTAGAGTCTTCCAAATGGCATATGTAGTTTGACAATGTTGCACTATTCTAATCTCTTTTCTAGAGAGAAAGCTTAGAAGAATGGCCATTGATCTCTTATTTTTGCCATTTGATCTTTGGTGAGCTTTAACCCATTATTCTCTTCGGATAAGTTCTTCAATTCCATCCACTACTTTAGTGGGTGACTTCCATATTTTGATAACCACAACCCAAAGGTCCACCACATATGTGACAAGATAGATTTCCATTTTATACTTCCAATGAGTATATCAGAACTGTCAAAATAAGGCGTAAGGTATGAATAGATTCCCTTTTGTGTCATGATCTTTTACTCACCAATAAAGGTTTGTTTGAGTATTTTGGCTCTGATACCACTTGTTGGCCCTAGGCACCAAGAAGGGAGGGGTTGGACTGGTGTATAAAAATTAAAACAAGAAGATAAGGAGGAGAATGAGTATAAAATAAACACAAGATTTATAGTGGTTCAGGTATAATTAGCCTTACATTCATTCCCCAATTCTTAGCAATTAGGTGTTGCACTATCTACCAATGGTGTTTTCAAGCTCACACCAAACTTTTACACTTGTGTTTTGAAGGCTCACACAATAACCTTTACACTTGTATTTTTGAGGCTCACACAACAACCTTTACACTTATGTTTTTACAGGCTCACACAATAACCTCTCTTCATGTTTTTACAGGCTCACATTACAACCTTTACAAATGGTGTTTATGCTCACACCGAACAATCTCTAAAAGAATAGAAAAGATTGAGTAGCAAAATTGCAAGAGTTTGGTTATAAAGTTATCAATTCTCTTGCATTTATATCTATTTGGTGAGGTATTTATAACCTCTACCCACCAAAGAGACGTTGCAATAAAACTGGTATAAAATCTTCAAGGTATGCTGACAGATTTTGCATTAATTGCTTGTCAGGCTAAAGTCGCGGTCGCTACTGCTTATTCACGGTCCAAATTTTCATATAAGAGCCAAAACTTGCGACAAAAAACCCCGTTTGTGTTTAACAGCTAGTTCACGTGTCTTTTTGTCATTGGTTCACCAAGAAAATATTGTCGTTGCGTTTCTTCTGCTGATAAAAGTAGTGGTCGCAAATTTCTTTATGCAGGCCATGACTTAGGACTCGAATTCGTCTGTCAAAAATTGCATCTTCTACTTTATGAATAGCAGTCACTACCAATAAGTTGCCTTCATGATTTTTGTCTTCCAACGGTCACCCGAGACATTTGTCAAGCTTTGGTTGTGGACTTGTTTCCCTCTTAAGGCTTTTTAAAAATCGTGGTCACGACTCTAACGCTACATAGACTACGAACCAGTCTGTCACTTTTGGACTTTTTCTTTTGGGTGAGTCGCGACAAAGAATGATTCTGCGATTTCGCTTATCTGATTTCTAGTAAGTCTTCTCATGGATCGCGGTCGTGAATCTGAGATTACTACCGCGATTTAGAAGTCAACTTAGAGTTTAAGTGCTCCATCCAACTTCACTTGAAGATCCTACTAATTTCTGCAAAACAACACTTAAATAAACCATTAATAATGATCAATCTCCTTTGTCAAGATCAAAAGAGTTCTTAGACCTAGGATTATCCCTCCTAGTCTAACAATTAGTTCCTTTGGATGATTCTTAGAGTACCTTTAATTCTTGGGAAGTCCTTGATCTTGGTTATCTTCTTGATAAGGTGAAACTTGTTCTGCCATTTGAGGTGGCTCTTATTCTTCAACATTAATCTCAACTTCCTTTGGTATAGAGTTGAGCTCTACCTTCTCAAAGTCACCTACAAGATCATCAATAGGTGTACTTTTCCTAAGATCAATCTTACTAGACTCATCAAAAACAACATTTATTGACTCTGCAACCATCATGGACTTTTTATTAAAGACTATATAGGCCTTGTTAATGGTAGAATAACTTAAAAACATACCTATGAGCACCTCAAGATTTTGTAGCTATGCGCGAACGAGTGGAATTTTGCTTGCAACTGCTACCTTTTATCGATCATTGGAGCTCAAAAGGACGTGGGTTATACTTTGGTAATAACCCCAAGGTGCGTTGTGCGCTTAGATCAATAGGGGGGGTCTTTTTAGGCCTTATGCAATTTCAAAGCCCCGAGTCCAAAATGGTAGTCATCGGGGGACCAAAAGCAAGATAATACATTAGTACCATCCCTAGGATATGTGGAGCCACTACTCGACTTTGGTTAGGATAAGAATCTAAGGAAGGAAAAATTTGAACCTAATCTAAGTCAATTAGAAGGCCCATTTCATCTTCATCCCATCAAAGATCGGGTTTGAAAATTAGGTATGACTTGGGAAAAAGGTTAAGGACAGACAAACCATTCGAATAATAGGATTTGGACTTAGGGCATCTTTGGTTCACTTTTAATATTTAAGTGGAGTTATTGATTAGTCCAATTATTGCCCCTAGGCATGCATCTAATTATAATCCATTTAAACAAATCAAGTTATCAACTCAAAAAAGGTAAGGGGTCATGTAACATGGCATAAGGGTCATCATGCATATTTATACATACATTCATCACAATCATAAAAAACAGAGTAGGGGTCATGCATTTTATGGTAAAGAGGGGTAGATACACACATATTTAATGATCACATGGAGTAATCATTGAGACCCCTTATGGTCTAATTTAAGAAAAGCACCTACACCTAAAGGAAAAAAATAAGTTAGTATTCAAATGGCAAAAGGATGCAAAAACAAAATGAATGAGTAAAACACAAAAACAAAGCCATATTACCATGTCTTTCATGCTAAGGTACCTAGGTATATATCTAAGTCCATAATATGCACACTCTCACATCACAATTCAGCATACAAAATAGAATTGAAATGCATGAATCATGAATAATCAAATGGATGAATATGCAATACAAAGTATACTAGGAGGACATAGAATGGCCTAAGTCAAAGATTCACCCAAATGAGATCCCAGGATTGATGAACCCTCCCCTATATTGCTCACAAAAAGCTAAAATACCCATAGCACAACTAACCATTATAGAAGTTAGAATGCCAAATCAAGGAAAGGGATTAAGGGAATGAAACATTATTCACTTGATTAGCACATAAACTCCTAACATAAGGTGAGCTCTTAAGGTCAATGGAATCTTAAGTTCCTTAACTGATCATGGCCCTAAGATGATTAAAATAGGATCAAAACATCTCTTTGAAATCAAATAAAAGATCACAAAAGCTTTTTGGTATGATAAATAACAAAATCAGGTGAGACAAAATAAAGACTCCATTTTTAAAGTGAATAAGGGTTCTAGGTCATTAAACCTTACCCTATTCTACCACAGGAGTCATAAACTATCATTAAAAAAAAAGGTCCTTCAAATGGAAAGAAATCTGAAAGAAAAGAAGAAAATAAACTCATAGAAACTATCTACTAGGCAAACTGGGTTGTATAGCTACCATGAAGATTGTACGACCCTTATTTTATAGATTTTAGAAAACATAAGAAGAAAATCATGGGAAGAAGAAAAAGGAGTTGGGGGAGTCTGAAACACTTTCTAGTGATATACTTGCCCTTAAAGGCACATAACGAGTCTAACATACTCCAAAATGCTTAAGGAATGATAAAGAGATTAGGCCTAGTTCAACATTGGAGAGTGATTATAGTGGGTTAGGGTTTAAGGTTTCAGTTAAGGATGTTTGAGAGTGAATTTTAGTAGAATAACTTTAGGGTTATCTAAGCATCCCTTCCTCTTCATATGGAAAGGGTATTTATAGGTGTTGGGATAGTGGACTAGACTTTACAATGGTTCTAGTTGCACCATGGATGCATTCAATCACAGAGAGAGAGATGAATCTCTTGAAATTTGGGCTTGCATGTGGGTTGTACATGCAAGAATGGCTATACATCCATCTATTAGGGTTGTACAATATTATGCATGGTTGTATAACTCATTAACCCTGGAAGTAGCTTTGGGTTTAGTCTTTGACTTTTGGTTTTGGGCTTGTCCAAAGTTTTTTAAGGCTTTTTTTATCTTTTTCCTTGGCAATTCCTTGTGCATTATAGAGAATCAATTTAGTAATTTTCATCATTTGGCTATACATCCAGAGGTCTAAAATTTGATGCTTACAATTTGCCCCCTACTTTATGGGGCTTAGAAAATAACATTTGAAAAATGATTACTCGATCAAGTCTCAACAAAACAAAGTAGAAAATGTAAACATTAGTAGGATATCCAAGGATACAAGTCTTTAACAGCTCCTCGATCAGGTATAAAAGTCATTATGACAGCTTTCTAGCTGATACTAGGTGTTTTGATAGCTCTTTAGTAGCTCTTTAGTAGGTACTTAAGTGGTTCTAGTAGCTCTCTAATAGGTACCAGGAGTTTTGATAACCCTTCAATAGCTCTCTAACTGGTACTGAAATGGTTCTAATCTCTCTAACATATACCAAGCATTTTGATAGCTCTTTAACAACTCTCTAGCAAGTACTAAAGTAGTTATGGTAGCACTCTAGTCTATTAGGCATCTTGGCATTGGATAATTGGCCTCTTATAGTCACCGATGCTCTTGCACTTCTCTATGAGTGCTTCAGCCTTTCTGACATATGATTTTAGCTTAAGAATGCCCTTTGATGGATCTTGTGTCATTCAAGCCCTTCTGGATTTGTAAAAGTAAATCCATATCCTTATAGCCTTTCTACCTATCTTGGAAGCCTGTTCTTGTCTTAGAGTAATGGATCTAGGCCTCTAATTTTGTAAAAAGTGCTTCCTTGGATTTTGCCTTTTTTTCAAGACAATGTAGTTCTTCTTAAGAATATTATTGAGGCCTCAAAGGTAGTAAGTTTGTCGTTGAAGGATATTTTGGCAATTTGACTTAAATTATTAAGCACAAGGTGTTCTTTAGGTGCTATAAAAGCAATGAGGGCAATTTAGTAATTTGATCGTTTTGGGACTCTCTAGAGAGTTAAGGGTATTTTGCAATTTGTGTATTTTAAGACTATTTTGGAAAGTTAATGTTATTTTGGTGATTTGGGCGTAATGGGGCTTAAGGGAAGGCTAGGGTATTTTAGTAATTTAGGGTTAATAAGGCTTAAAGAAAGGTTAGGGGTGTGTTGGTAATTTGAGCTTAATTGGGCTTGAAGAAAGGCTAGGGTATTTTAGGTAATATAGGTGTCATTAGGCTTAAAAAGGGGGTTAGGGCTTCAAGAGCTAAAAAGATGAATTGGATCAATGGGGTTGAAGGAAAGATTAAGCCCACAGGGCCTATTTTAGGCCTGCCAATTACAAAAGGGTTGTAAAACCTAGTATAAGGCTATACAGACCTGTTAGGGATTTACATATACCCCTTTGACAGGAACCTTTTTCATTTGCATAGTTCCTCTTCTTTCTCCTATTTTTCTCTCTCAAAGATTCAGACTTAGTTTTTAGGTTCCCTCAGGTGATTAACATGGCCGAATATCTCGAGGAGAAACTTATGGCCATGGATACTTTTGAGTAATTGCAATCCTAGTGAGGGTTCACATGGATGAGCCTGTTCAAGGGTGTGACTGCAAAAATGGTCCCTCCCAGCTTTCCTATAGCTAGCGACACACCGATAGTCTATAACCTATATCATCACCTTGTAGGAGCTGCCTTGGGAGTGTTTTCCCTTGGTACCTTAAAAGGAATAGGGCTACAACAAGTAAAAACCAATGAAAACTAAGTGCAGAAATAAAAAGAAAACAATTTATACGGGTTCAACACAATCTTGCCAACATCCTCCCCTATAGTCTTCCACTAGAGATTTCACTATCAAGATAGATTCCAGGTGTTATCAATCACCTTTACACCACTAGTTTTCGAGTATTATTAAGCCATTATAAGTATGCTTTCAAGTGCTACGAAGACCGTTTCTCAAAGTAGTTTATAGGTATTACCTTAAACTTTCCATAAAAATGGTTTAGATCTACTAAGATGTCATAAACCAAAAACTTTTCTCTAAAGAATTTACAATATAAAGATAAGAAAAAACACTCACACTCAAGCAATAAGCAATAATGATTACACTCACAAATTATGCTTGACTTAGTGGTGAGTTTTTAGAGATGTCTTAAGCTTGTTCTTCAACTATATTTTTTAAAGAAGTCTTATGCAAGCTTTGACAATTAAGCTTCCCTTGAAGTTAGATCACACTTGTTTCACCCTTTTTGTTTAAGATAGTTTTCACAATAGAATACTCATTTTTTTTCCTTTTTCTCTACTTGGTTATGTTATGGAAGAGTCCTTTTATAGGTAGAGACACAAAACTAGCCGTTAGAAAGAAGGTTGTCACTTCATGTTATAAAGTAGTCATTCAATGCCTATTAGACAGTCTTCACACCCATTATTGAGTGAAATTATAACTTTAATGGTTAATGATTTTATTGAACGCCCATTAGAACTAGCTGTTAAAAGGAGATATGTCTAAATGCTCCTCTTTTGACTTTCTCAAATTTGTAGTCACCAACTCATTCAACCATTATTGGAGCTTCTTAATGCTTGTTGGAACTAAACTTTAACTCCTGTTAGGATATGGACAATACTCGTTGTAAATCTATAAGAGGATGTGAACTTGACGCTCTATTTTTCAAGATTTTATATAGTGTTTCAACAGTTGTTGGCTTTGGTTCAATGCCCATTAAAATGTGTCCTAATGCCTATTAAACAAATGAGCATCTCCTGTTGGAGTGTCCAGAAACTCTAGGTTTGCTTAATTGTTTTTCCAACGTCCATTGGTATAAGTCTAATGCTTGTGGCAAGACTTCAAGGGTTTTGTTCATATCAAGTCATTTGGTCCAATACCTGTTACAAAAATGCAACACCTATTATGGTTAAGATGAGCCATGCCTATTACGAAATTGCAACACCCATTGGAAGGGTTAGCTTGTGAAGGTCAAGTGTTTTCAGCATCTAATGCATGTTGTGCCATGAGAGAGTTGATGGTTAAGTGGTCTAGAAACCTTAACTCATATTTAGGTGTCACTTTAACCCCTCTTGAGAATCTGTAATGCCCGTTGATGAAGTTACAATGCCTTGAAACAACATTTGTTAGCTTTGAATACTTAGAGTTTCTCTACAAACTCTTCTTTGTAAAGCCTTTAATAAAAAAAATTTAATGTACCTGCAAGATCTTACACATAAACTCAAACAAGAGTTAGCTTAGATACATTTGTAATCATCAAAATAATCTTGGTTTACTAAAAACTCCCAAGCTAGATCCATTAATCTCCCCTTTTTTTATCATGATAAATAATCTATTAAGGGTTAAATAATCCTTACAAGAAATGTACATCATATAAACTTCAAGTTTAATAAACAAATGCATAAGTTATAATTGATCATTAGCTTCAACTTCATTTTATTATTTATGCATTGTTAACATAAGTTATACATGTCGAGTTTTTGCAAAATGAAATCATAAAAAATTAAGTCATAACATGAATTTTACATAATTGTATCTCATACCCTTTTTTTTTTTTTTTTTACTCCCCCCTTTACTTCACACTTAGTTATTTTTCACCCTTTATCATTATCAAAAAGCAATATATAAGCAAGGAAATAACAAAGATAACTCAAGTGAGAATAAACAATTGTTGAGAAATTACTTACATTCATTAAAGAACCAAAAGATTATGTTGCCCCTTACATCAATATTTTGAAAAACAAAAACATAACAGAAATGGAATAAAAAGAAAATATGCATATGAAGATGAGTGTAAGTAAGGGTCCTAGAGATGGTTCTAAGGCATATCCTTAGGCTCAACTGTTGCCTCTGATACTGCTGAGGTAGTTAGTGTTCTAGGTTGCAAGTTTAGTCCTTCAACTATATAGTCTAGGGTTTGGTTGACATCCTTCATATCCTTTTAAAGTTTTTGAACCTTTTGATGAAGGGATATGGTGGAGGATTCAACCCTTTGAATAATACTTAAGATTGTGGCAAATTGATCAAGGACTTCTTCTCAAACTATGTAAGAAAAGTAGTTGAAGCAGAAGCAGAAGCAAAAGCACTAGTACCTGTCTCTTTCATAGCTGCAAGTCCTGCTCGGATGGCTTTCTCAACTTCATCATCATCTTGGTCTGGTCTAAGAGCTTCTCTTTCTTCTAGAACTCTCTTGATCGAACCTGAGTTCAGCCTTTGAAGGATCCCCATACTTAGAAACATCTTTTCACTAATAGACTTATTGAGTGGCAGCTTCTCCAACACAATGTTCCTTGCTTCAAGTTCCTTCTCAATTGAAGGTGTGGCCTTCACAAACTTAGCAATTCTAGTGATATAATGCCCCATCATGAACTCATTTGCCTTGTCCACTTAACTATCAATTCTTTGTATGAAAAACAAAGGAGTGTGTATCCTTTGTTTGTTCCTCATGCACCAAAGATAAAAGATGTTTGTGATAATGCAATTCTCATTTAATTAGGCTTTGCCATTGACGTTCCAATTTATAAACCGATGTACGATCCTCAAAGCTTGACTTTTAATCTTTGATGCCATGTTATTATTACTGTTGTAGTTATTTTTCCCGTCTGTGATGGACTTTCAGAATTGGTTCACATCCACTTTGAAAGTGGGAGGATGCTCTGTTATTCTAGTAGTAGAAGCATCAAAACATTTAGCCAACTCACTTGGCCTTAGGGTGTACTTTTTTCAAAGAATTTGAAATTGATGGTCCCCTCATATGCATAAGTATGACAGTCTTCTCCTAGAACCTCTAGAATAGTCAGGAACTCAATTGTCAGCTTCAGATAGAAGGGCTCTTTGATGTGATAGAAAAGTTCCCACCTTATCCCTATCATTAGCTCATCTACTTGATCTGCCAAACCATACCATTGAATATCTATCCATTTAAAGAATTTTCTTCCCCCTGGATGTCTCTTAAGGAGTTTTAATGCCAATTCTTTCTCTTTGTCCATCTTAAGATGGAATTTCTAAATGATGAAGGGAGGTTGCTCTGTTTTTGTCTCCTTTCCTTTCGCTTTTGATGTTGGGACTATTTTGGCCTTCTTTGAGGATTAGGGAGCAAATGGTGGTTCACTTGACCTTTTCTTCTATTGAGCAATCATTGAGACCAAGTTTTCCTCAATTTTTGAACTTCAATAGGAGGGTTGTGGGTTTTTCCTAGTATCTTATTCATATTTCTTGGTTGTTTCACCTTTCGGTGCCATTGGGTTTGGTGTTTGATGAATGATGAAAGTGACAAATGAAGGAAACAGTAAAAGCAAATATATATATATATATATATATATATATATATATATATATAAACACAAAGAAAGCAAAAGTAAAATAACTTTGGGGTTTTGAGGGTATATATAAGAGTATGAAGAGCTCCATGTTTCTTAAAAAAATATGACCGTCAGAAGTGTTCAACAACTATTGTGAATGAAACAACATTTGTTGGATAGATGTGTTTTTCATTCAATGATGGCTATTGCTTGCAACGCCTCTTGGGTGAAGAACAATAGTCATTGGACATTCACATCGATCGTGGGGGTATATAAAAACATAGGTTGCAAATCACGAACAACACAATGGCCGTTGAAAGATTCGCAATTTTGCCAAATGTGGTATGGTGTTATTGGTCTTCTAGGAGCAAATAGTCATTATATTCTTTAACCAACCAAAACTTGCGATCTTGATTTAATTTCCTCTTAGGTGCAACTAAGATTATGAATTATCTTGTTTAATAAGGAGAGAATGATTTAGCAGGTCATGATCAAGAAGTATATTTCACCCTCACTAATTTTGATATGCCAACAGTTTTGTTGGACACTCAGCAAAATTTGCTTATGGACTCAGCTCCATCTAAGCAAAAGTCATAGTCGCAATTGTCAATGCGATAACGCCATGAATTCGTCTGTCTGATCATGATGTCTTTCTAGGCAAGGTCGCGGTGGTGATTTCCTCTGCAAATTTGACTAGTTCAATTCCATTCTTTTCTTTTACAATGTCGCAATCGCGAATTAGAAGTTCTTGACCACGAATTAGATGTCCTTTCACAAAGCTTGAGATTTAGATTCTCATCCAACTTCTAATGCAAACCTATCTTCAAAACTGCAAAATCAACATTTAAAAATAACATTAGAACTTATCAATCTACATTGTCAAGATTAAAAGAGACCTTCGACCTAAGTTAGACCAACCTAGTCCAACAATCTCTCCCTTTTTTATTTTGACAACTTAGATTGATTTTGCAAAGTATAACGGATTGCATTAGTGAGAAGTTGAGATGTTTAATACTTTTTAACAATCAAAACTTGTTGAAATTCTAATTTGACTAAGAAAACAAATAGCAAAACAAAAAAATATTGCTCCCCCTCAAATTATACTCCCCTTTGATTATGTAATTCCTTTTTACTTTCTCTTTGTACTTTTTATCCCTCTTGTCTAGATAAAAAAAAGGTCAAAAGGCAAGGATGAGATTAAGCAATTTGAATTGAAGGCAAATGTTCGGATGAGTATAAAGGGATTAAATTAAAAAGCAATTATACTTTAAGAATAAATATATGAAACATAAACTCCAAAATTCATTGAAATATTCATAAACATAAAGATGGGATCACAAACTTAGGCTATCAGACAAAATAAAAAAAATGATTACAATCCTAAGAGAAGAACACTAAAAGTTTGGAGAGAAATCATTAGCTCCTGAATCTTCAACCTCCTCATCTCCTCTACCATGTGCTTCATCGCCTTCTTCCACCTTTTTATTTTCCTCTTCTTCTGAAATGTCTTCCCAATCTTCAAAATTAGGGAGGTGGCAAGGTGTATCCCCCACCTTCTATTGGAGGTCCACCAAGTCACTACGGAGGTGGGAAAGTATAAGAAATCTATTTTTGATTATCCTTATGATTTTGTCTAATTTCTTATTTATTGAGGAGAGAGAGATGGCAAAGGGTTTGGGTTTAGGTTTAGGCTTAGGAGATGGGATTGGTTGGGTACCCTTCTTTATCACAAGCCTCTTTCTCTTTGAGCCTTAAGAGGTTTAAAGCTTTTTAGCCCCAAAAGAACTTAAGGTATTAGTGTAAGAGTCTGGACGTATAACTTTGGTATTGATAAGGTAGGGCAAGTCAAAAAAATTATGGGATGACAAATATTTCTTTACGAGGAATTTTTCATTATCCTCATTTAGGGCCCCCATATACCTATAGATTGTTGTGACATGAGAAGGTAGAAGGAATTGGCTTTTAGGTTTGATACTCATGTGAATCGATTAATCTATAAGGTATCGATCGATTTGGTTGGTTTTGTTTTTGGCTAAGCAAAACAGGAAGGCTAGGTTCTTTTGAGAGACCTTTTTCAGTCCCATCACCTCTAGCATTTACAAAAAATGTGATGATATGATGAAGGAGCCAATTTGGAAGGGTTCGGATATACTTAGCCAAAGATGTTTTCAGGTCATGTTTTGTTTCGATGGAAATTTTGGACTAAAATTCAAAGAATATGATATCAAGTGCAGGGATGATGAAAATTATCTCCCACTTGAAGGTTGAAAAGGTTAGAGAGTTGTTCAAAGGTTATAAAAAAAGGGTCCCCAAAAGCCCGAAAGATTAACCCATACTAACCTGTTTCAGATTCGACTCTTTTACGTAATGTGATCATGCACATGAACTCTTTAACTATTTCTTCGTATCTAGGTTCATCTCAGAAGATAAACTCATTCTAGCCAAAGTTGGATAAGAAAGCATGAATTTCATCCTTGATTCCTAAGGATTCAAGGAGAAAAATTAAGGGAATTTTGTTGGGTTGGATTATTTTAGTGGAGTTGGCTTTGTGACAGACTCTCTTTTTTGGTTATGCCTTTCATCAAGTAAAGGGCAGGAGGGCCACAAGGTTGGGCTATGCCCTTCCCTTTTTCTGCTCTAGAAAGCTTTTTGGGTACCATGAGAGAAGTTAGAAGATGGTAATTAGTTTGAGAGAAGAAAAAGAAGATAGATGAAAAGAATAGGTAAAACTGAAGTGGAAGGGTGTTAAAGAGGCTTAAATAGGTAAAAAAAAAAAATCTGATAAAAATGGTTATAAATGGCAAAATTTTCATTAAATGAGGGGGTGTCATTAGTTGGTAGTCAAATCAATTAATGTTAGATAGTTACTTTAATTCGCGATCGTGATCCTTAAGTTGTGACCGCTAATTACAAAATATTTGAGTAACGGATAAGATTTTCATTGAAACCGAAGGAAGTAATGGTTTAAACTTTCAAATTTTGAAAAATTCATAGTGGAGAATTAAAGTCGTAACCACTATTTAGACGTATGACAAAAAATTGATAAGTGTCTATAAATTGCAATCGCAAAAGTAAAATAACGACCATGAATTACAAGGCAAAGAGAAAAATGAGGAATAGATAAGAATTGTCCTTCCTAATTGTGGTCCACTTAATGTAATGATGATTAATTTATGCAAATTGGCATAGAAAGGCACATTTGCATAAAAAAGACATCTGAAGTATCAAAGTGCACATCTATCAAACACATCATTCATTCACTTAAAATAATAAACTAAAATAAAAAACATCCTATGAGATCTAATTTTCACCCTAGGATGCTTCCATCAAGCATTCCTAGCTCCCTCTTAATAAAGCCATCCTTTCTTCATTAAGGGGTTTAGTGAAAATATTGGCAAGTTGATGATTGGTGTCAATAAACTCTAACACTACATCATCATTTTGGACATGGTCTCTAAGAAAGTGACGCCTAAATATCCATGTGTTTGCTTCTAGAGTGTTGGTTGGGATTCAACAATTTTGCCAAAATCCTTGAGTTTTCTTTCATCCAAAGAACTTGGGTGCACCAACAACTTGTCGCTACATATTCTGCTTCAGCAGTGAATAATGCAATTAAAACTTGTTTCTTATTAACGCAATAAACTAAACATTTTGCTATAAATTGGCAAGTTTCAGAAGTGTTTGTTTTTTTATCTAATAAGCTATGGGCATAATCCACATCCAAATATCCTAAAAGACTAATAGATGAATTCCTAGGATACCATAAACCTAAATGTAATGTACCATGAAAATACTTAAGAATCCTTTTAACAACATTAAGATATGATTCTTTAGGGTATGATTAAAACCTAGCACACTCGCATACATTAAACATGATGTCGGATCTAGAGGTAGTGAGATAGAGTAGAGAACCAATCATACCTTTATATCTCTTTTCATCAACAAACTTACTCGATTCATTTTTGTCTAGTTTGATGGTAGTACTCATTGGTATCTTTGCTACTTTGCATCCATCCATGCCAAATTTCTTGAGTAGATCCTTTGTGTACTTGGCTTGTTGATGAAGATGCCCTCTTTGGTTTGCTTGATTTGTAGCCTAAGAAAGAATTTGAGCCCTCCCATCATGTTGATTTCAAATTCTTTAGTCATACACTTGGAAAAATCCTTATAAAGGGATTCATTAATAGCACCAAATACAATGTTATCAACATATATTTGTATAATGAATGTGTCTTGATTATGCTTTTTGACAAATAAAGTAGTATCAACCTTCCCTTTCTCAAAATCATTTTGTTAAAGAAATGAGCTAAACCTTTTGTACCAAGCTCTTATAGCTTGTTTCAAACCATATAAGGTTTTAATTAGTTTTAAAAACATTATTTGGAAAAATGCAAGATTCAAAACCAGGAGGTTGTTTAAACAAACTTCCACATCAATGAGACCATTTAAAAATGCACTTTTAACATCCATTTAAAAAAGTTTAAAGTTTATGTGACATCCATAAGCTAAAAGAATCCTAATGGCCAATAATCTTGCTATAGAGGCATAGGCTTCATCATAATCCATGTCTTCCTCTTGTTTGTGCCCCTTTGCAACCAATCTAGCTTTGTTTTTATTAATGAAACTTTACTCATCTAACTTAATCCTAAACACCCACTTGCATGCTACAATAGGATGTTCCTTAGGCCTAGGAATAAGTTCCCAAACTTTGTTTCTCTCAAATTGGTTGAGTTCCTCTTGCATGGCAATAACCCAACTCTCATCATCAAAAGCATCACCAATTGATTTTAACTCAATTGAGAAACAAATGCAGATTATTATCTAATACATTAAGTTAAGATCTACTGCTTACTCTCATAGGTGTATCACCAATAGTTAGATCCTTGAGGTGATGTTTGAAGAATCTTCAATTTTTAGGAAGATTTAAAGCTGAAATTTTTGTTTATTGTGGTTCAGATTCCTTTTCTTTTTTTTGAAGACTTGTTTTCACTAAGATCTATTACCATTTCACTTAAAGTTGACTCTAACTCCATTTTCTCAAAGTCACAGGTAAGATTATCAATAAAAGAACCTTTTCTAAGATCAAGATTACTAGATTCATCAAACACAATTTTCACTGACTCCTCAATAACCATAGTGCTATTGAATACTCTATAGGCTTTACTAGAGGTGGAATAGCCTAGAAAAATACCTTCATTTGTCTTAGAATCAAAATTTCCAAAGTTGTCTTTAGTATTTAAGATGTAGCATTTACATCCAAAAACCCTTAAGTATGACAACTTAGGCTTTCAATCATTTTAAAGCTCATAAGAGGTTTTATTAAGCATGGGTCTTCTGAAAACATGACTAGCAATACAACAAGAAGTATTGATGGCTTTGGTCCAAAAATAATTAGGCAAGGAGTACTTATTGAGCATGGTTCTAGCCATCTCTACTAGTGTTCTATTTTTCCTCTCTACAGCATCATTTTGTTATGGTGTTCTAGAAGTTGAAAAATTATGAGAAATCTCATTTTCTTAGCAATCAGTTTCAAAAGACTCATTTTGAAATTCCTTTCCATGGTTTACTCTTTATAAAAGAAATGGATTAACCTTTTTTCATTTTGAACTCTTTTTGCAAAACTTTTAAAAGCATCAAATGTGTCATTCTTATGAGCCAAAAAGCATACCCAAGTAAACCTAGAGTAATTATCAACTAGGACAAAAACATAATACTTTCCACCTAAACTAGCACTCCCAGTAGGTCTAACCAAGCCCATATGGATAAGTTGAAGTGGTCTAGATATACTTATAACATTTTTAAATTTGAATGAAGATAGATGTTGCTTCCCTATTTGGCATGGTCCACATGTCTTGTCCTTTAAGAATTTTAGCTTGGGAAGACATCCCACTAGCTCTCCTTTTGATAGGCTTTGTAGGAGTTCCATGCTAACATGACCAAGTCTTCTATGCCAAAGCCAAGCCTCATTGCTAAAGGCACAAGACATTTGAAAGATTGGTTAGCAAAATTGTCTAAGTCAATTAAGTACGTATTGCCCCTCCTTTCACCCTTGAAAATTACCCTTTTATCTACCAAAGTGGTAACTCGAAACTCTCTAGGGTTAAAGGTGACTTTGTTACCCTTATCACATAATTAACTTACACTAAGTAAAATATGCTGCAAACCATCTACTAAAAGAACATTTTCAATAAATGAACAACCATTCTTACTAATTGTTCTAATGCCAATTATTTTATCCTTGGCATTATTCTCAAAAGTGACATTACCACCCTCTTTCTCTTTTATGGCTATGAATAGCTTCTTATTGCCCATCATATACTTTAAGCATCCGCTATCCATATGCCGATCATTATCATCATTGGTGGTTGTCATATAATCCTATACAACATAAGCAAATCACTTTCGTTTAAGTACCTAAGCATACTTGGGTCTTTAGGGGTTAGGTCTTGAAGGGTCCTCTAGTTTAAGGCGAGCCTTCCTAATGTAATAAAAGGTGTTTATATTACCAAACTTCATACAATAATGACATTGGAGTTTAGACTTGTAAGTCTTTCTCCTATGCATGACTTTAGTATGAGTGGGATGCCTTCTCATACTATAGTGGCGAGAATGTGAGAATGTGCATGAATGATTTGGAGTAAAAGAGAATTTTTTGTGTGTGTTAGGGTAAACATACTTCTTAGAGTATATGAATGCATGATTAGTCTTTTAGGGTTAGGCATTGAGCCTTGAAAAGCCATTCCCTTACCCTTGGGCATTAGTGGACCAGTGTTATGAGCACTCTTCCTTCCAACTACATCAATACTAGATGTTTGAGGAGTTGAAGCGCTAATGAAGGTTATGAGAGTGGTTACAAATGATGAAGAGGCCCTATTAAAGCCAAGACAATGTCTTACTAGGAGAGGCCTTTGAGAAACTATTAATGTATTTAAAGCTTCCTTTCCTTTGTGAAACTTAGAAATGGAATTTCTAAGCTCAATTACCTCTCCCTTTAAGGTATCTTTTTCCTTTCTCAAGGAATTTAGAGAGAAGGAAGACTTGGTAAGACTTTCTACTGATTTTTTAAGTTCTTTAATTGAAGTCTTCAATTCACTTACAAGCTCATTTAATGAGTTAAACTCACTTTCTAGTTTTGAGCATTTCTTTTTGTAAGTTTTCATTTATGACTTATATTTGTCACATCTCAAGGTAGGAGCTTCTAAGAGCTCATCATCTGTAACATCTAACGTATCATAGTTTACACAAGAATGGGGTGAAGAACTTACCTTACTAGAAGAGTCATTTTGTGCCATGAAACATAGATTTGCCACTTCCTTATCGTTAACCTCCTTACTTGAGTTGTCATCCTAAGTAGTTTTAAAGTTTTTCTTCTTTCCCTTTCTTCAACTTTTTCAGCTTGGGACAATCATACTTAATGTGGTCTTGCTTGCCACACTCATAGCATGTTACTACACTCTTATTTTCTTTGAGGTTTGGAGATGCTTTCTTGAAGTTCCTTCTATCCTTTCTTCTTCTTATCAACTTTTTGGTTCTTTTAGAAAGCATAACTAACTCCTCTTCTTTTTCACTATCATCATCACTTGAGATAGCATCTACTTCTTTGTCTTTAGATGAGAACTTGAGAGCTAAAGTCTTCCTCTCTGTTTTGTCATTCTTATCCCTTTGTCGTCTCATCTTCTTCATCTCCTCATCCTTTTTCAAGGCTACCTCATGAGAGAGAAACTTACCTATGAGGACATTTGTTGGCACTTTTACAATTTCTGGATTTCACTCTTATAAGTTACATACTTGGCACTAAACTTTTCAAAAGGTAAAGATTTAAGTATTTTAATGTTTACCTTCTGATTGGCTAGCATTCTTCCAAATTTCTTCACGTTCATGACGATGGATAGAAGTTTATTCATCATATCAGTGATGTTTTCATTGTCATTCATCATGAATAGCTTCTATTCTATTACATACATCTTCAATCTACTGGATTTTAACAAAGTTTTTCCTTCATGACAATTCTCCAAAGCTTTCCAAATTTCATGGGTTGTGAGACAATGTTGAACTCTTCCTGTTTCTTTCCTTGAAAAAAAACTAAGAAGGATTGTCATTACCCTTTTGGTTTTTCCATTTGATCTTTTATGATCTTACACCCATTATTCCTTTAGGATTACTCTTCACTTCCATTAACCACTTAGCAGGAGGCTTCCATTCTTTTACCACAATATCCCAAGGGTCCACCACATCACTGTCTAAATATATCTACATCTTAGACTTTTAATGTGTATTGATCCATCAAAGTATGGCTTGAGATGAGTGTGGATTCCTTCTTATGTCATGTGTCTTTGCTCACTCAATTAAGAGTTTTAATGAGAACTTGGCTCTGATATCACTTGTTGGTCCTTGAGCACTAATAAGGGGGGTTGAATTGGTGGAAATTTAAAAATTTAGAGGGAAGATAATGAATTTAGAAAATTCAAGGAGAAGGAGAAGGAAATAACTCATAATATTTTTATAATGGTTTAGGTGTTGATGAACCCTACATCCACTCTTCAATTCTTCACAATTGGGAGTTCTACTAACTCTAAATGATTTTTCCAAGCCCATACCAAACTTGTACATTTTGTGTTTTAATGGCTCACACACAACCTTACAATTTATGTTTTAAGGCCCATACAAAAAACCTTTCTAGTGTTTTCCCAAAGGCTTACACAAAACCTATTACAAGTGTTTTTAAAGCTAGGCTAACTATCAAACCTAATTACAATGGTGTTTGATGCTTACACCCAATAATATTAACTCATGTATAAAGAATAAAAAGGTTGAGAAGCAAAATTGCAAGACTTTGGTTATATCCATTGATATTCCCTTGCATTCATGTTTGTTTAGTGGAGTATTTATAGGCAATAACCACCAAAGAGACGTTACTAATAAACTATGTTTAAATCTCTAAGACAAGCTAGGTAAATTTTGTATTAAATGCCTGTCAAACTGATTTCGCAGTCATGACTGGTAACTCGCATTCGCGATTTTCCATCTTGCTCTAAAAGGTTGAAATCACAGTATAGAACTCAGTTTGTATCTAACGACTAGGCCACGTGGCATGAAGTTATTGGTCTTCCAGGAGAAAATAATAATTACATTATTCAACCAACCAAAAGTCGCAATTGTGATTTAATTTCCTCTTAAACGCGACTGAGACCGTGAATTCTTCTGTTTGATGAGAAAAGACTGATTCAATAGGTCACAGTCAAGAAGGATATTTCATCCTCTTGAATTTTGATATGCCAACGGTTTTCTTGGACACCTAACAAACTCTGGCTGTGGACTCAGCTCCCTCCAAGCACTACAAAAGTTGCAGTTGCAATTGCCCTTCGCAATAATATCGTAAATTTGTCTATATGATAATTATGTCTTTATGTGATTTCCTTTGTGAATTTGACTGGTTCAAGTCTACTCTTTTCTTTTGCAATGCCGCAATCGCGAATTAGAAGTTCTTGACTGCGAATTAGATGTCCTTTCATAAAACTTGAGATTTAGACTCACATCCAACTTCTAATGCAAACCTATCTTCAAAACTACAAAATCAACATTTAAAAATAACATTAGAACTTATCAACCTTCATTGTCAAGATCAAAATAGACCTTTGAGCTAGGTTAGACAAACCTAGTCCAACAAACATTTTCAAAGCTAAGTTGATGTAAATTATTAATCAAACTCAATGATATAGTAATGAATTCAATTAATAAAGGGACATTTGATCAAGACAAAACACAAATTAAAATCTTTAGCTTATAAAATCCAAAGACTTTAATTGAAATCAATTCATACAGCAGATCAATAATCAATCAACAAAGATTATACATGAATTAACAAGGGTGAAAGAGAAGAACTTATTGATGTTAACTCAATATACCTCCATCAATCGTTCCAAGTTCTCTTTGAATAAATTGCATCCTTTCATCACAAAGAGGTTTAGTAAAAATATCTAACAATTGATAGTTAGTATCAATAAATTCTAATACAATATCACCATTATTAACATGATCCCTTAGAAAGTAATGTCTTATATTTATATGCTTACTCCTAGAATGTTAAATAGGATCCCTAGATAAGTTGATGGCACTAGTGTTATCACATTTGATGACCACTTGATTTATAATAACCTTGTAATAAAAAGGTTATTGCTTCATCCATAGGATTTAAGCAGAACTACCACATACTCAGCTTCAACTGTAGACAAAACAACTGAATTTCGCTTTTTGCTACTCTAAGACACTAAACATTCACCTAGTAATTGACATGTCTAAAGTGCTTTTTCTATCTAAAGTACACCCACCAAATTAGCATCCGAAAATGCATTTAACTTAAATGAATAACTCTTAGGATACTAAAGTCCTAACTTAGGAGTACCATTAAGGTATTTGGGTATGTGTTTTACAGCATGGAAGTGAGACTCCTTAGGATTAGACTGATATCTTACACATAAGCACGCACTAAACATAATATCAGGCTAGATGCGGTTAGATAGAGAAGACTACCAATCATACCTCTATACAACTTTTCATCCATAACCTTACCATGTTCATTTGTGCTTAGTTTGATGTTGGTGCACATTAGAGTTTTATAAGGTTTGTTGTTCACCAAGCCAAATCTTTTTATTAGTTCTCTTGTGTAATTGGCTTGGTTAATAAAGATTTTGTCCTTTTCTTGTTTGATTTGTAATCCAAGAAAGAACTTGAGTTCTCTAATAGTTCTTTATTTTTAGCATTTTTAGTGCTAGTTTTATTATTAATTGAGTCTAATTTAAAAAAAATATCAGATGATGTCTCACTTTTTGCTTGTATTTTGTGATTTTATAGTAAATCTTGGAAATTAGAGCTGACTGAAGAATTATGGGAGTTTTCTGAGTGAAATTATAAAGTTTAAAAAGTTCAGTGACCAAACAAAAATTTGACAGTTTAAGGACCAATTTTGATATTTTTTAAATAGAATTTCAGTCATTTCCTAATACAACTGTGAAAGAATCCATGCAGTATGAGGGAAGCTTTATCTGTGTCTCATCCTAAATTAAAGAGTCTCATCCTAACTTAGGGAGAATTTGTTATTAGTTTTTTTTTAAATAGTGGAGGAGGAAATTTTTTTCCTATTTTGAGGAGAGTAGGGGGAGTATTAATAAGAGGAGAAGAATTTCAAAAGGGAACATTTTGTTTTGTTTATTTTTTTTAAAGAAAAAGTTGTCCAAAAGAGGAGAATTATTGGTCAACCATCAAGCTTGAAGAGAATTAGAGGTTACAAGAGGTTTATCATGAAAACTTTTCTATTTTATTTTCTTTTTATTTTGATGTTGGCTACTCATTCTATTATGAACTAAATTAGTTAGGCACTTGGGTATTATGAACCCTAAGATAAGTTTTGAATTGTGATTTGCTTTAAATAATACAATCTTTTCATTATTTTATGGAATTCAATTGTGTTTGCTCCTTATTTTCATAAATTGATATGTCTGGAATATTGATTCTTGTTTTTCAATTCTTTAAACTTAGATTGAAAAATCAAATTCTTGAATAGATTTAGCACAATTGAAAGGAGTTGCATGTAACCCTAGAGATAGGATAACATAAATCCTCTGGATTAGGATCAAATCAAATAGCGAAATTCAAGAGAATTTTAATGCAATTTTAGAGGTTTTAATTAAGAAGAGATTCCAATTAATCAACCTAGAATTAGATGTTAATTATCTTGAGAAGGATTTCAACATGCAAAAGGGATTTCCACGATTTCATAAATATTGAATTAGATTGTATTATTGAAAAATTAATTTTTTAACAAATCTTAGGGGAATTCAATACTTGAGTGTCGTTTGTCATATATATCACCTTTTTCCCACTAGTTCATATTTTTATTATTCTAGTTTGTCGAATTAATTTATTTTACTTTTTAATTACTTAATTAATTCAAGTAAATTTACTAGTTAAATAATAGAAAAAGAGCTAATACAAGTATTTTTAGTCTTTGAGGGATCGACACTCGATACTCCTACACTACATTATACTCGATAGGTGCACTTGCTCATTCGATCTATAAGTGTTGGCCTGAAACCATATCAAGTTTTTGGTGCCGTTGTCGGGCACTAAAATATTAGGAATACTTTACATCTATTTATTTAACCAATTTTTCTTTTTTGTAATTTTTTACCCTTCTTATTTTAGTCTCATTTTTTTTAAAAATTTTGTTGTGGTTTCTATTCTTTTCAGGGACTTTAGCTGTGTATGACTTGAAGCGACACAACTAAGTTAGAATCTTAAAAAACTACAAAACAATAAAATAAAAATCAACTACAAAATAAAATCCAAAATTATAAAAATTTGATTTGTCATATGAATTTTAATTGATGTGATTTTTATTGGAGTGTTTTGTTTTTGTACCAAATTTTAACCCAAAAGGTGTGTGGTTTCTGCCGCACACCTATGCATGCACATGCACAAAGGGATTTATCCCTTTGTGGCAGTGTTTGTGCGGTCCAAGCCACACATGTGTGCGGTTAGAACTGCACACAGGCTTTCCAAGAGCAGCCTTTGTCTAGCAACAATGTGATTCTAACCGCACTTATGTGTGTTGATGCACACAAAAGAAAAAAAAGAGAGAAAAAATAAAATAAAATAAAATAGATAAAAATAATACAAAAAAATAAAATATTTAAAAAAAATGTCACCCATTCATTCACCACAACTCTCCTATTTTGCACACTTCTCAATTGCACCTTGAGATTCCAAGGAAGTTTCCTAATTCCTTTGTTCTTTTTCTTTTCTTTAGTGTGATATTTATTGGTTTTTTCGTGCTAAAAACTTTTCCTCCACATTGAGGACGATGTGTCTTAAGTGTAGGGGAGAGTTTGTATTGTTTGATAATTTTATTGTTATTTTATTTACTTTTCTCATATATAAAATCAAAAAAAATTATGTTTTGTTTAGCTTTATTGGTCTTAATCGCGTCTAAAAGGATTTTAACATACAAAAGGGATTTCCAGTTGCTCAATCTTTCATACCAAGCTCTTCGAGCTTGCTTTAAGCCATATAAGGCTTTGGAGAGCTTGAACCCATGGTTAGGAAAACAATGACTTTCAAAACCAGGGGGTTGTTCAACGTACACTTCTTCATCAATGTAGCCATTAAGGAAAGCACTCTTGACATCCATTTGTTATAATTTAAAATTTACATGAGAGACAAATGGAAGTAAAATCCTAATGGCTTCCAACTTTGCCACAGGGACAAATATTTCATCAAAGTCAATTCCCTCTTCTTGGTTATGGCCTTTGGCTACTAATCGAGCCTTACTTTTAACTATGGTTCCATGCTCATCAACCTTATTCCTAAAGACCCTTTTGGTTCCAACAATGGAATGTCTTCGAGGTCTAGGAACTAAGGTCTATACTTTGTTCCTTTCAAACTAATTGAGTTCATCTTACCTAGTAAGAACCCAATGCTCATCTTTTATGGCAGAATCTATGGTCTTAAGCTCAATAAGAGAAATAGAAGCAAGATTAGTGTATGCATTTCTAAATGATGATCTAGTTGTTACCTGATTTGATGGATCACTTTTAATGAGATCTCTTAGATGATCTTTCTTGAAGACCCAATCATTTTTCCAGCTGAGTTTGCTCTTTAATTGGAGTAAGAAGAGGTTTATCTAAATTTTCCTCACTCTTCATTTCTTGTGGCTTATCCACATTCTTCCCTTCTTTTTTAATATTCAGCTCACTCATGAGACCTGCAAGATCATCAACATCTTCTTCTTTTCTTGAAGAAGTGGGATTAGATTCATCAAAAACAACATGCATAAGCTCCTCAACAATTAGAGTTCTCTTCTTTAAAACTTTATAACCTTTGCTGGCAGTAAAGTATTTAAGGAAAATTCCTTCATCAGATTTGGAGTCAAATTTGCTAAGGTTCTCTTTAATGTTTAGAATAAAACACTTGCAACCAAAGACTCTAAAATATGCAATCTTGGGTTTCTTATTATTTCATAACTCATAAGGTGTTCTCTTCAACAAAGGCTTGACCAATTCTCTATTTAACATAAAATAATAAGTGTTTACAGCTTTAGCCTAGAAGTATTAAGGAGGATTGTACTTATTTAACATTGTCCTAGCTATTTCATAAAGACTTTTATTCTTCCTTTCTACTACACCATTATGTTATGGTGTTCTAGGAGTGGAGAAGTTGTGTGAGATACCATACTTATCACAAAAGCTATGGAATTTTACATGTTCAAACTCTCATTCATGGTCACTTCTAATAGAAGAGATCTTTAAATCCTTTTAGTTTTGAATTCTCTTAGCAAAGGTCTTAAAGGCATCAAAACAAGAGTCCTTGTAAGGAACAACACCTAAGTATACCTAGAGTAATCATCTATAATGAAAAATGCATAATGCATGACTCCCAAGCTAGATACTCTAATGGGTCTAAACAAGTACATGTCAAGCAATTGCAAGGGTCTAGATGCACTTTCTATGTTCTTGGCTTTGAACAAAGATTTTACCTATTTTCATTTTTAACATGCTTCACAAACTCTTCCTATATAAACTTGATTTCAGGCAGTCTTTCAATCAAGTTTTTCCTTTTTAGCTTATTGAAGAGTTCTATGTTTGCATGTCCTAGCCTTCTATGCCAGGTTTTACCTTTATCCACTATAGATACTAGACACTTTGCATCATTGTTAATAAGAGAATTTAAATCAATCACATAAATGTTATGAATTCTCCTACTAATGAACAATATTTTGTTGTCACTTATCCTTGACACATAGCAGGCTTATGGTTCAAACATAACTCTAAGGCCTTTATCACAAAGCTAACTTACACTCAACAGATTGTGTTTAAGTTTATCAATAAGCAAAACTTTATCAGAATGGGTGAGTCAACATCCTTACCAACTTTACCTATGTTAATGATTTTAGCTTTCCAATTGTCTTCAAATGATACATTTTCAAGTCCTTCAGATTTCTCTTGTTGCATGAAGAACTCCCTTTCTCATGTCATCTACTTTGAACATCCACTATCTAGATATCGCTCTTGCTTTCCAACTTGGGATTTCAAGCACATCTGTAAAATAAAGAGAATCAAGTTTCACATACCCAAATCTTCTTAGGTCCTAGAGGGTTAGTTTTAGTCATCTACTCAACGTGCCTTCTAACGAGGTAATGATAGGCAATGCGGCCATATACTCCATAATAGAAGCATTCACCATTAAAATGCACTAGTGTTCTATTTCTAGATAAAGCATGCATATGGTGTTTGTGAGATTTATTACTCCTTTGAGTTAATTGTCTAGGAGTGTTTCTTATGTGAGGTGCTCTCATGTAACATGTAAACTTATATGCATGAGTCTACCAATTTTTGTGCCTTTAGAGACTTTTCCTCTTAGGCATGTAAGAGTAATACATATAGGCATACTTTGCTCTAAAAGGAGCTTATCTTAATTTGTATGAATGGACTGAGACTTAGCCTTTGTGCCATTGGTCTTGGCATTTCCCCTTATGGGAACTTTAGGCATTCTAATTGGGTTTAGCACATTAACTTCCTTAGCGCTAACAAAGACAATTTTAGAAGTAGAAAGAGCATTAAAGGTGAAAGCATTATATCCTAATCCATGTTTTATGGATGGGCTCCTTTGAACTTTCAGGATGGAGTCTAGTTTCTCCTTTCCTTTGGTAAATTTATTGAGATTATCCCTAAGCCTAAAGTTCTCAGCAACTAGAGACTCAACCTCTTTAACCAAGGTCTCTTGACTCTTAGCACAATCCTTTAAAGATTTATTATCTTTCTTAAGAGTGGCAGTGTTAGACTTGAGAGTCTCCACTTTCATGGTCAACTTAGTGATAATAAAATATAGCTCATCCCTAGAATAAAAATCAAGAGGATTTACCATATTCTCACCATCATTGTCATTATCGTTGTTATAAGTGTGCTCACTTAAGGACTCATCTGATTTCTTCTTAATTGTCGTGAGACAAAGATTGGCTAGCTCTTGTCAAGTATCCTCTTCATCAAGTTTAGAGTCACTTATATTGTTCCAAGTCACCTTGTATACTTCTTTATCTTTCTTAAAGGTGTATTTTTTAGTAGGAACTTTACTTTTCTTTAGCTTCGGATAATCTAACTTAATGTGCCCTTTCTTATTGCAACCATAGCAAATGAGTTGACTCTTACTGCTTTTCTTCTTGTATCTCCTTACCCTTTTGCTCTTTGAGACAAATCTTTTTACTTCGTTTGTTATGAGGGCAAGGTGCTCATAATCGTTGTTCTTTTCATCATCACTAGAGCAAGATGTTAGCAAGTAAGAAGAAAAAGGGGATTCACAGCCTTCCTCTTTGACTTTTAGGGCCAAATCTTTCTTTCTCACTCTAGAGCTTTAAGATGTATTTTCAAGTGCAATTTCATAAGCCAAAAGTTTTCCCATAAGTTCATCTAGAGATAGGACTTCCTGCATGTTAGCCTCCTCTATGGTTGTCTTCTTAACTTTCCACTTGTCATTGGGAAGAGTTTTTAGAATCTTTACAACCAAATCTTCATTAGAGTAAGGCTTCCTAAGAGTTTTGAGAGCACCAATTATGTCAATAAACCTATTATATATCTTACTTGTTGCCTTATCAGGCTAGTATTAAAAAAGTTTCATACATATAAGTATGCATTTATATCTTTTTCCTGTTCATTTTGTTGGTGCCTTCATAGTTGTCAAAATCGCGAGTCGACTCGTATGATTTTACGAGTCAAAATCACGTGAACGATTTTAATCATATATAAAATCGAATTTGTGGTAAAATCGGGTGAAATCGAGTTTTGACTCGTTAAAATCGGTAAAATCGGGTGAAATCGGGTAAAATTGGATATAAAATCGGGTGTTGACTCATTATTATTTTTTAAAAAATTTTTCTATCTAATTTTCTCCCTCTGTTTTTATATTATTTCTCCTATATTTTTCTCTAATTTTCTTCCTTTTTTGTTATTGGAATGCTTTATTTTCTCTCTTTTTTCTATTTTGTATTGCTCAATTTTATATTATTGGGACTATACATTAATTGTTAATTGCCAATTGTAATTGACTAATCCTATATGACTGAAAATTGAAATTACTTACTACTATTGGGAAGTAAAGTTGTACACAAAAAAATAACTTTTTAATTAGTGATAATATTTGTCATTATTAATGATAATATTTGTGAAATACTAATAATGAGTCTTTTGGTGACAATGAATTTGAAGATGATGGAGATGGAAATAACAATGATATTTATGTTGATGAAGATGAAGGAGTTGATTTGAA
>CATIWR010102175.1:0-14493 GCA_949677035.1 Omphalea diandra | reverse complement strand
TATATATATATATATATATATATATATATATATATATATATATATATGAAATATTGTAAAGAGATGAGTGAGTTCCTTAAAGAGAAATTTGATACAGCCAAATATTTTTTGAAATTAGAATATGATTATGTTGATTTAGAGTTGGAACGACATTAGCGCCAAAGAAAAATTATAGAGATTTTGAAAAAAAATTAAAAAATATCGAATGAAAATTAAATAATTCGACAACAGCGGAGAAAAAGGAGCATGGTGAATCATCCACCGCTGATCAATATTATTTTATGTATGATATGATGACTTTAAATATTATTATATATTAAATATAAATTTATATATAATGTTGTTTATACAATTTTGAACAATTTAAAATGTATATTATAAATATTTTTTTACTATCTGATTAATATTCATATTATGAATGAAATATCATACTTTTATAAACAACATGTTACATAATAGATGGGATAATAACTAGTAAAAAAGAAAACAAAAAAAAGCATGAAAATATATGATTTTTTTAGTTTGATCTATGTATTATAATGTAATTAAAAACTGCTGTTTCCTATATATAGTACAAAAAGTGTATAATATGCTAAAATTAATACAAAAATGAAGTAAAGGTTGCATTTAGAATTTATATATGAAAATGAAATATTTATATAAAATAATAAATTGCGAGTGGATGGGCTAGTATAGATATAACGTTGGGTGCCTAATGAATAGTGAAGCTTCTAGTCACTTTTTGGGGTGATTAAGTGGTTTAGGAGAGTTTAAGGGGCAACGCCATCAGTTTGCTTCCATTGTAAGGGTGAATCTATGTTCCAATGTGAAAAAGATAGACATTTACGTCCTTTGCCACTGTAGAAACCCTTTAACAAAACGACGAAGTTTGGTAGGGGTGCTTGGTCTTTTCATGCCCATCGCAGGGGCATTAGGGTCTTTGGACCTCCACATAATTATGTATATGTCCCTTGGTTCTGGCACACGCCCAGAGCAAAATGGTGCCATTCCGCGATGAGGTCGTGGCTCTAACGTCTCTTACCATGAGATGAGGTTTCGGCTTCCTCATTTCTTCTTTACTCCATGAACGTTAGACCTAGCCGCCCAATGCCTTTTCCTTATCTTCGAAAGTTTTTGCTTCAGTCCTCTTATTTTGCCCATGCTTCCCCTCAGCTCATCAAATTCTATACCTTCTATTGCAGTTGATAGGAGAAGAAGAACCTGTCCTTTTTCGCTAAGTTGGTTGATTCAATATTTTAATCAATACGGTGTCGTTTCACACCAACCTTCTCGTTTCTTCCTTATCTTTCTCCTTCAGCTGGATAGTTGAGAATGGTGGGAATCACAACTCAATTCTTCATTGACTTTAACTAATTTATAACAAGATTAGTTAGATAACTAGTTTTGATTCAGATGCCTTGTAATAGAATTAGTTAAGATCTTTGTATATAAACGATGTTTTCTCATTAACAAAATCACAGTTACATTTCTCAATTTGTTTCTCTGTTATAACTTTAATATGGTATCAGAGCATATTTCTAGTTCCTTCATTTTTCTCCTCAACCAAAACATATTTTCCTTCAGTTTCTTGGCATACAAACAGCCTTGAAATGGCAAATTATAAGCAAATCCGCTGATGAATGTCCATCAAGTCCTTATTATCTTCATGTTAATGAAAACTCGTCTCTCATTTTGGTTTCTCTAGTGCTTAGGTGGTTCTAATTACCATTCTGATCCGAAGCCATGAAAATGGCTTTGTTGTCTAAGAATAAACTTCAAAATGTCAATGGCACAATCTCTATTCCTATAACATCTTATGTAACTTATTCATCTTGGCAAACGTGTAACATCATGGTACTTTCATGCTTGATCAACTTAGTCTCACAGTCCATTGTTCAGAGTGTGGTATGGCTTGACAATTTAGTTGATGTATGGAATGATTTGAGAGATCAATTTGCTCAAGGAAATTCATTTCAGATCTTAGATTTACAACTGGAAATCTAGAATTTGTAGTAGGTTTAGTCCTCTGTAACTAATTACTTTACTCAGTTAAAGAGTTTATGGGATGAATTTGTCAATCTTAGACCACTTCCTAGATGTACTTGTGATCCTTCTTTCAAATGTGGGGCTCTTTCAACCTTCAAACAGTATATGCAGGCAGACTATGTGATAAAATTCTTAAGAGGATTGAATGAAAAATTTTCCACAGTGAGGTCCTAAATTATGCTGATGGAGCCTCTTCCCTCCATCAACAAAGTCTTCTCTCTTGTTGCTCAGCATGAGAGGCAGCTAACACTGCCCGTTGGTGGTCAAAATAATGAATTTGTTGCTTTACTTCTAGAGGAAATTTTTACAATTATTGCTGCACTCAAAGCACCTATACTAATTCTTACAATATTAAAAACTCTCCTCACTTTGGTTCATATTGCAGAGGTACTAGTTATAATAGCAAGAGGCCTATGTGTACTCATTGTGCATACACCGGGCATATTGTGGAGAGATATTACAATAAACATGCATATCCACTACACCTTAAACCTAAATCTACTAGCTATGCTAACCAAGTTGAAACTCATAATGAACCTATTTTTGAGCAAAAAGAGGATATTACTATTGATTCACAAGGACCAAAGTCTTTTGATCCTTCCATTTCTTTATCAAAAGAGCAATATATTCAACTGATGTCATTACTCCAAACTCAAAACTAACCTCATTGTAAGCACTGGATTTTAGGTCCTTAGGATGCGAGTCTAATGATGAGAAACTAGTTCAGTTCTTTCCTAAATAATATGGGAAATAGTGCCTAAGAAAATGATAAAAGCTTAGACAAACCTTGAACTAAACCACCCCACAAAAGCCCAACCTTGAAAGCCCAATTTTAGAATTTCAATAGAGGTATGTATAGCCAACTTAGATAGCTGCACAACCAACTTAAATGGTTGCACCAACAACCCACTAAAAGCCAAACAGGATAAAGTTTTTAGAATAGTGACCTCGATAGCCTAATTGGTTGTGTAACTAACCAAAGGTTTGTGCAGACAACCTTTTGGCTGTACAAACCAATACCAAACCCTAAACTCTGGAATATTCAATGATCTTATCATCAGAGAGTGTGAAAAAGAAGGGATTAGGTGTAATATGAGCCATTGGGCTAAGTTGCACCCCTTTTCCTTCTATAAATAACCCTTCCTTTGAAGGGAAAAAAATAGAGGCTTTTTACCCTAATCAAACTTTGCCAAAATTGATTCTCAAACCTTAAAAATATCTCATCCAAATAGAAAACAAAAATACCTAACGCACACCCAAAAAACCAAGCTTTGCTCTTGCTTTTAACATTCTTTTCCCTTGCATTTGGAGAAAACTCTAACACTAAAGTGCCTTTGAGGGCAAAAGGAAATTTAAAGCATCTAAGGACTTTTTCCCTTCTCCTTCTCCTTCCCTTTCTTCTTCTTTGCTTTTGATTTATAGTTTTAGTAGGCCTAATGAGTTGTACAGGCAAATAGTAGTCTATACAAACCATTGGGAGGTCCATACAGACCACTCAGTGGTTTGTATAACTCCTGTTACTGCTCACAATACTATTCATATAGCTTTGTTCCATATGTGTTTTATGTATTTTCCTTGCTCTTTTTTTATTTTGTGAGCCTCCTACAGTGGGAATAGGGTAGGTTATAAAGACCTATGAACCCATTCCATATTCTTAGAGGTTATGATCATCAAATTATATGTTTTGGCTCACATATATTTTCTTCCTTAAGGGCCCCTTGATTTATCATTTTTCAGTAGGAATTTGTGTTATTTATTTTTGGGATTTATCATTCTTCTCACCAATATCATGGTGAAGGATGGGTTAGCCCCATTCCATGGCTTACCCTTTACTTCTTGTTCTCCTTGTGGCACCGCTAACCATATATGAATTTGAAAAAGGATTCACTATCTAAGGACCCTAATTTCAGTGTTTATGATTCTGCTTTAATGAATTTTATGAACATTCTTTTCGTGTTTTGATCATTCTTTCATTATAGTTACATACTAGCCTTTCTATGGCTAGAAGTGTAACCTTTATTATTCTTAACAATATTCAAAGAACACTAGGGTAGGTTGGAAGAGGATTTTATCATCTTATGACCCCTTATTTCGGTACTTATATTCTGCCCTAAGTCTTTATTTGCATGTTTATTATATTATGCCTTCTTTATTGATGCCATTGCATGTTATTACCATGTGGTATGTTCCTTATTGTCCTTTATGTGTTTAATAATGTATATGGATAATAGATTAAGCTCCCTAATTGACCCCTAACATGGTTAATGACATTGGAAATTATGGACTAATGGATTAGGACCTTAAAGGATAAGGTTGAGGTAGCATTATTCCCTTTTAGTTTTTTTCATTTTGAGTAGATCTAAAGGGCTATTTTCTTTCCATTTGACCTATGTTTTATGGACTAATTTAGGCTTATTTTTACATGTTAGAGAAGCTAATCAATGTATGCCTAATGTATACTTTATATTTATTTTAGTTAATTGTATAATAATCTTGCCATTTGGATATGTATCCCTCATCCCCGCCTTGTATATGTTATTCATTATTTTCTTACATCATGTATATCATTTATGCATTGCATACTTAATTGTGATAGTTGATAGCTTGCTTACATGGATGTGCCTAAGAGGAAAAATGGGAAATTGATTAGCAAAGGCAAGGTATAAAGATGAACCATTGATTGCCTGAAGGTCGAATCCCTATATACGGGTGACTTAGGGGTGCCTAACATCTTCCTCAAATCTTACCCCACTCCGAACCCAATTTCTAATAGGGTAAGATGAATTAGGCCTTCTTATTGACTTAGGTAGGTTCAAAATTTATCCTTTCTCAGATTCTTGTCCTGATCAAAGTTAGATGGTGACTCCACATTTCAATTAGGGATGGTACCAATGTATTATCCCGCTTTGGTCCCCCATTGGCCATTACTTTGAAAAAGGACTTTTATCTTGCGCGAGGGCTCAAGGTCCCCTATTTATCCAATTTGTGTGCCATGATTAAGAGTTATTACTAATGTATGACCCCTATTCTTTCAGTTCCCTGATGATCGATAAAAGGTAGGAGTCGTAAGCAAGATTTCACTATTTTAAGTGCAACTGTGAAATCAAAGTGCTCACAATGGTAACTCCATTAGGGATTAATAGAGTTGACTTCATGAATCTTTGGTTTATATTTATATTTTGCCTTTATTAAATAAGTTCTTTTTGCATTTATGTAGTCTTTACACTGAACATACACTAGGTCTACCCATTAGTTAACTGATGGATTCTGCAAGCTTGAGATTTAAGCTCCATTTGGGTGTAGGAGATGGTGAAGAGGATTCATCACTAGCAAGCCAAGTACCTTCGAGCATGTCAAATGGAATGTATACGATAACTTTTCCCCAAGCTTGTGGGAGCCATCTACGTTAATAACCTTTCAAAACTCTAGGCAACATGTAGGAACCTTACAACAATGGAATAGGACCATAACCTTTCAAAACTCTAGGAAACATGTAGGAACATTAGAACCATGGAATAAGACCATAATTTTTTGCATTTTAACCAAGGGGTGGTTTGAGATTAGGAGTTATAGAACTATGGTCATATCTTAAATGCACATTTTTACACTTTTTTAAAAAAGTGCCCTGTTGAAGCCTAAAATGAAAGATATTGTACCTAAAAATTATGGCCAATTAATTAAGATAAATTAATGGCACTTAACATATAGAAATTAACATTTTTTAATCTATTGTGCATCTCATAAATCATCTAAGTGCATAATTTTCCAACTTTTACCACTAAGCCATAAAACATACCCATTTTCTTTACAAAATCTTTTCCCTACGAGATGTGCACTTGAAGTATGACCATGCTCCATCACTTTGAGACTCACTGATAACTTTGGTTAGTTTGAGGGACCTTCAAATTCAATTCCCACATTGGTATTTAAAATGGCCACCTATCCTAAGAAGAGCTTCTATGCTTACATGAGTAGGAGAAATAAGGTTGGATAATGATGTGGTTATTGTTTACTTATGCATTATTAGCATTCATGCATACATCCATTTATTTGGTATGATAGCATCATCATTTGATTTATTACCTTGAATTTGAAATTCATAAATGAAATAAGACAACTCACAAGTACCATAGAGCTCAGTCAAGATGGAGAGTTGAAAGTCCACAAACTGAAAGGAAGGATTAAGGACATGATAAAGGTCGAGGTGGAACTAACAATACATTAACACATGGATAAGAATCTAAACAAGATGGTCAAACAGATATTGATGGATGGTTTGATACTAGAAAAACAATTAATGGGAGAATAGAGTCATATGTCTGCAAAGCTAAGGAAGATGGGCCTTTAAGAGAGTTATGCAATGCCAGACCTTTCACTAGCATGAACTAACATTATCTAAGATATTTGAGGAGCTAAAGAAGAGAGAGATGCTCAAACTACTCGGTCCAAATCCTTTGCCAGACCTGCTATTAAGGGGTTATGTGTTAGGTACCTTTTATAGTTTTCACCAAGCTCATTGTCATAACACTAATGCATACGAGTGTCTCAAGCATGAAATCCAAGATCTCATTGATTTTAGAAAGTTATCAAACTTTGTGTTCTTGACTGATTACCTGGCACTAAGTCCAAAATAGATCTTAACTCTTCTTATGATCAATTTTTAATTGCTTTTAAGCCTAAAAGGGAAAGGATCACTCTTACTAGCTTCTCAAGGAGCAGCCTTTTATGCCAAACTTAGTCAGAATAAGCTTAAGAGAAATCTTGTTACCAAGAGTCCAACTAGCACCCAAAAGGGAGGATGCATCTTAAGCAATTTTTACAGTAAAACTAATTAGTAGCCCAATGTGAGAAAAAGAAAACAACTGATAAGAGCTCTCAAGGATTTTCTAAGCTTAAGGTATCATTGTGCAAAACCTTTGAAAGACTTTAAAAGGAAGGGATTCAGTAGTCTCTAGCCCCTAGACACCTACTAACTCTCTTGCTTAAAAACTATAATGCCAATGCCTTCAGTGATTTCCACCAAGGCATTAGTCATCACACATATGAGTGCCAAAGGCATTGTCATGAAATTCAAGGCCTCATTGATTCAAAGGTGATACTCAAGCTCATAACATTTGATGGCTACTCAAACGAAGAACCTAAGCAAGAGTTCATTTCTCCTAGCCAACTTTTAGCTAAGGCTTTTAAGGATTTCAATGAGGAAGTATTACTACCACCTGCACATCATGCACTAAAACTCTCAAAGGATGAAGCCATGACCACAATAATTCAAAAGGTACTAAAGATGGTACTAATTTTGAGAGCTAGTTAATGAATGGGAGGAATAAGACTTTAGTGCAAAAGGCCCAATTGACATATATGAGGGAATGAAGGCTAGAACATTCTTATAACTTAGTCAAACTTTGCCCCAAGCATGGGAAAATCCAAAGGAAGGAAGGTTCACATTTCATGAGGAACATAAGCCACTCAAGCATTCCTCACCTTCAGGATTTAGACCTTACCAAATTTCAAGACATTACACTAGTCAGTTTTGGTACTTGAAGAACACTACCTATGATCATTTTGAGAGTGGGAGGCTACTAGACCTAGAAAATGAACCATAGTAACTTAGCAAAAGGCACAGTTTAGAGTTTCATTTTACTTTTTTAACTCAACCTATCTTATCTTAGCTATAGACATCTACATAGTTCAATTATTTTAATGAATGTTGATGCTTTTGATTTCATATTTTTGCTTGTTTAATCCAAATGTGGCTATTCATATATTTGGTGGCATAATGAAATGTTTGGTATGAGATAGAGAAGAAAGAAAAAAGGGAAAAGAAAAAGAAAAACAAAGAAAGAAAAAGGAAATATAAACATCGTAAGGGGCAGGCATTTAAAGAAAAAGAAAAATGAAGCAAGAATAGCGATCTCATAGCCTATGATCTAGAGAACCATCTCCTTCACATTTGTGTTGCCTCCTAAGAGATAAGAAAGAACTCAAAAGGGAGGAAAATGTAAAGAAAAAAATGAGGAAAAAACTAATGAAAGATTTAAGGAAAAAAGAAATAAGAGTGAAAAGCTATGAGGAAGAAAGAAATCTAAGGAACAAAAATGTAAGAGGAAAGGAATGTGAGTTGATAGGAATGATGTCCAAATATAAGAGGAAGCAAGTGTGAAAAGCCATGATAAGTTATATATAGATCAAAGTCTTTTCTAGTACTAGAGGATGAGAAAAGAAATAAAAAAGGTGAGATGTGAGGAAGAGCAAAAAGAGAAATAAGTGAGTAAGGACAAATCTTAAAAGGATGGCACATGTAAGTGATGAATTTAGGCGAAGGTTCAACAGTAATGTATATGAGAAATAAGATGGAGTTACCCTAGCCTAATGACTCATCCTTTAATTTTATAAATGAAGAGACCAAACAACACGAAAAGGAAAAACATCCATAAGAGAAAAAGGTTTAGGAATCTTGAGTGCCTTACAAAATGATACCATGAGAAGACTTAAGAGATTATTACCTGGGAGATAATCAAAGAAACCTGAAGGAGAGAAAGACATTTTAAAAGAAAGGTGGAGAGGAAATAACTTATTAAACCCCTTATGATGTACATAAAAACAAAAAAAGAAAAAAAGCAAACAAAATAAAAAAAAACAAAGAAAAGAAAATGAAAAAGTCCTACTAGGTGGAAAACCTGAAAAAGGCTATCTATGCAAAAGTTAAGGAGAAAGTAAAGAGAGATTTAAAAAAAAATATTTGATTAGAAAATCTAAAAAGGCTAGCTAATAACAAATGCTATATTTTGCCACTAGATATGTCATAGTTACATTTGCATTGAATGAATGAGAACATGGAATTATGGTATTAACATACATGAGAATGATCAAGCTACCCCTCATAAAAAAAAAAAGAGAACAAAAAAATAAAAAAAATTAGCTAAGTTGAAAACTTGTGTAAAATTTAGAGCCAATGAAAAATAAAAGATAAAAAAAAAGGAAGAAAAAAAAAACTAGCTTGGTTGGAAACCCATAAGGGTGACCTAGGAAAAAGTTAGAACAGCCCGCTAAGTTGAGAACTCGAAAGGTGGCTTAGGTAAAAGTTAGGGTAAAAAAATAAAAGAAAAAAGTGAAAAAAAAAATCAAAGATGGGAAGTAGGTAGCTATCATTAAGCTTTAGCACATATCTAGAAACCCAAAGATTTATGCTCATACATGTATTAGAATATTTGCCAGGGTCAAGTAGGTGCCAGATACTAAAAAGAGCTTAAGGTTGAATGGCTTAGAATTTAAAGGTAAGGGTGCTAGCTTCGATAAACTGCTAGCGATACTAAGGTTTTATCATGTGCTCGTTTGACTTTCAAGTTTTTGGGTTTTTGATGTCCTTATGTGGCCGAGTTTTGTAATGCTCCTAAGTAGCTTTGTTTTGTTTATATGTTCTAAGGATTTTGTATTGCATCATCATTCATGCATCAGGCATTGTATGCTATGTAAGGGTGTATACTCGATTTTATTTTAGTAATTATTTCTTTATATAGTATAAGGGATAACAAAACACACAGTATAAGGGATCATTACTTTTGAAAGCATGAAGAGAGGACATAAATAAGGTTCATGTCGAAATTCAGCCTAAACCTCCCTAGATTAATAAAGTTGAATTCTTGCCTATTGAGGTAAGTATATAATAAAATCTTTTTATAATAAAGCTAACGTAGTTTATTTCATTCCTTTTAAAAGATATTACCATGAAGGCTAAAAAGTCTATAATAAGGTCATCAAAGATGATAAATAAGATCAATAATTGTAACAAAAGCTATCATCATCATTTAGGGAAAAAGAAATAAGAAGGAGATGCCATTAATAAAAGGTAAGCACAAACTAGTACAAACATCCTGGATAAGCATAAGCTACAATAAATAAGCAACTAGTCTCAGTGACACTCATATATGTCTTTGATCTTTCTTAATGCTAACCTTTTAAACTTATGAGACTCTACAACTTCCTATATAGATGGTCTATACAACTTTGACAACAAGCTCCTTCTCTACCACTATAAGAGATGCCATGAAGAGCATATATGAGGATAAGTACATAAAAGAAGAGAATTTATAAAGACATCATAGGCCTTACAAGAAGTTCTAAAAAGTGGTTTTTGTGGCATCATGGTTGCATTCTAGTTGCTCAGTTGTGCTATGAGGAACCTGTGTATAGAAAATGGGAAGTCACGTAAGCACAACCAAGTGAAGGAAAAGGGTAGTATCTCTCGATCAAGGAAGAGCTTATATATGTGGTATTTTTGAAGTAAAGAACATTTTATAAATGGTACTAATGATGGAATGAGCTATACAGTTTGACCAAATAGATAATGAGGAAGGAAATGAGTGGAGAGGAGATCTACGATGTCCTAAAGAATGACACCTAAAAAATTTCAATAATAAATAGAAGATAGGACCTCAAGGTAAGCACTAAGAGGAAGGACCGACTATATCAATGCCCTGCTCTAGCTAGAAGGTGTGTGGGAAAGTTGAGAAGCTATTATGGCATGAACCTCTCATACATGCCTTGATAACATCTCTTAAAAAATTAGCAATAAGAGCATAGCCAAAAACAATAGGATGCTCTCATCAAAAGCGATTCTAAGTCCTAATGCTCATTAGAAGCAAACTTGTAGTCAAATTGTACATCAAAATTACCTCAAACCATAGTCTCTACCCATGAAGGAAGCAAATGATCAAGCAAACCCAGGTATGTGCATATGAATCATCTTTATTAAACTAATATATATTTTGTCTTTTTTCAGGTTCTTTACTACATCAAGAGCCAAGGTCTTTAATCTTGTTCAATGAAAATACAAATTATGAGTTCTAACTCTTTTGAGTGTCTACCTCGAGTATAAAGAACAAAAGTGCCAATAGCATTAGGGGATACAGGAAGTCATGTTCACTTTCCCATACTAAGAGGAAAGAGGGAGGAGTGCAAGAAAGGAGATAATACATGCAAGCTAATAAAAGTAAGGGTAGATAAGATCCATATAGCAATGTAGGAGAGACAACACTATCCAATTAAACCAAGCTACAACAACTAAGTCCCTCAAATGAGGCAAGAGGAGCACATGTAAAGTATTTAAAACATTAAAAAACAACATTATATTGAACAAATGGACAAAAAACATCGAGCTAATTAATCAATCTCAACTTCTATTGGTAGCTGCCATCCTATATAAAGTGTCATAAGAAAATATGTTAAGAGGCTTTAGCGGAAGTATGAACTTAGGCAACTAAATAATGTACTCATTCTTCTTTAGAGGGCACAATAAGAGTGTATAAAGGTCAGTCAAATTGGACTAGATCCCTTGAACAAGTAAAGCTAGTGTTACTAGCAATGATACTCGATTATCAGATTAATGGTAACCTCGCTAGTAGGAAGATGGAATGTAAGGAGTATCCATCTATCACTTTTACTATGTTATTATAACTGTTCATCTAACTTGAGCTGAATGATAGAAAGAGTGTGTGGATGAATCTAATTGTTATGTGCTTCTTCACTATTCTTAGAAGCTTAGTGTATCATTGCCTCATTATGTGCATGTTCTCTCCTTATGAGAAATAAGAATCAAGCTGAAGAGAAGAGTGTATAAATCAAAACTTGGAATAAAGAGTAAAAGAATAAAATATGCAAAAGAAAAATGGGCAAAATGGATAAAGATGACATCCTTCAACATAATAAAGTTTAAAGGATCAGGTAATGAGGGTAATAAAGGATTTAGTGGTGACACTATTGTTGAGACTTTTACATAATTGGGGGCAACAAAGGAACCTTAATGCTAGATGAATTGATAAAGCTTTCATAGACCATTGTATCCTTTGAGTTGCAAGAATAAGGTAGAACAAAATCATTCAAGCCTTGCAAAAGAGAAAGCACAAAAGGGAGCTTTACAATAATCTAAAAGGTAAAGATAAAATGAGATGACATAATAAACATGTAAAATAGATATGTTAGCTGTGAGGCTTTTTGAGGAAGACATACTAGCCAAGGAAATAGAAGCCTCAACCTAGTACATTTTAAAACTCTAATGCTCAACCTGATACATCTCATAACTTGACTGTAAACATCTTAAAAGGGGAGGAAACTAATCAATTATAGAATTTGGCAAACTACTTGATGTGGGCAAACCAAATTCAATAAAGATTTGACAACTTTAACAAAGATCATCTAGGAAGAACTACAATAAGTAGCTATTAGCAATTCCTCTAGTCTGAATCCAATAAGTGGGCTTAAGCAAGTTCTAGTGATGGACATAATGGGCTATAAATATTCATGCCTTCTAGCTCTTGAGATGAAGTCTAATGCTTGAGTTAGCTTCACGAGATTAGAAAGAGGCAATTCAGGCATTATAATGGATTGAAATAGAAACATGCACCATAAAGAAAGTAAGATAAAGCAAAAGGCCATAAAAAGGATTAAGATCCTATTGGACTAGGGTAGTTAACCCTAATTTTTTGGCCTTTTTTTATCTTGACAAAGGGGATTGATCATTTTTAATGATTCTATTTAGTATTGTTTTGCAGTTCTTATGAAAGTCTTTAAGTTAGAAGTTGAATAGAAATCTTAATCTTCAAAGTATGTGAAGTAACTTCTAAATTGTGACTGCAATCTAAAAATTCACAATCGCAATCCATTAGAAGACTTGTAGAAGTTCAGACAGACGAAATCACAAAGTAATTCTCGACCGCGATTCATCCAAAAGAAGAACTCCAAAAGTGACAGACGAATTCACGGTGTAAAACTTGCCTCAGTCGCAATCGCAAATTTTGAAGTAACTTCAGATGTAATCAAGTCCATAATCACAACTTGATAAGTGTCCCAGGTAACCGTTGAAAGTCAAAAATCACGAAGGAAACTTGTTGGTAGCAACCGCGAACCCAAAAGAAGAAGATGAACACTTTTGGCAGAGGAATTCGCATTCAGAGTTGCGTCCTATATAAGATAAATCGTGACCACTAGTTTTGAGAGTAGGTGAAAGGCAACAACTATATTTTTTTGATGCACTAATCAGAAGCTGCCATATGGACTAGTCGTTAGACACAAATACGATTTTCCTTATGGAATTTAGAATTCGCGACTGCGAAACGACTGTCAAGCATTTAATGCGAAAATCTGTCTAGCATACTTTAATGATTTTGTACCAGTTTTATTGCAACGTCTATTTGGTGGGTATAGACTATAAATACCTCACCAAACAGATGTAAATGTAAGAGAATTGATAACTTTGTACCCAAACTCTTGCAATTTTGCTACTCACTCTTCTCTATTTCTTAAGTCATTGTTAGGTGTGAGCATAAACACCATCTGTAATAGGTTATAGTGTGAGTCTGTTAAAACACTAAGAGAGGTTGTTGTGTGAGCCTGTTAAAACACAAATTATAAAAGTTGTTGTGTAAGCCTAAAAATACAAGTGTAAAGGTTGTTATGTGAGCCTTCAAAACACAAGTGTAAAAGTTTGGTGTAAGTTTGAAAACACTTTTGAAAGATAGTGGAATATCCAATTTCGAAGAATTGGGAAATGGACGTGGGGTAAATTACACCCGAACCACTATAAATCCTATGTTCCTCTCATCTCATTTATTCTCTTTCTTTCTAATTTTAATTTTTAAGCACCAATTCAACTCCCTTTTTTGGTGCTTAGGGCCAACAAATATCACATTCATAATTATATATGCTCATATTTTGTAGTTTTATTATACATGATTTGTCAGTATAATAGAAAATATATCTATAAATTTTAAAAAATATGAAAATAATGGACATTGCATATTTATTTTATTCATATAAATATATTTATTTAAATTTAAAAATATATTATCATGAAATATGTATATATCTTTTTTTAAAATTTCTTAAATAGTATTAATTACATAATAAAATGAATATAATAAACTTACTTGTTAAAATTAGTGTCATTATGAACTCATAAAATCCTAAGTATTAGAAAATCAATAAAAAATAAAAAAAATTATATTTTCTCACCATAATATAAAATATATTTAAAATCTCAAAGATTCTTTAAAATTGAAAAAAAAAAAATCATGTTCAAACTTTACAAAATTTAACATAGAAATAAAATAATTATTAAAAAGATTAATTCAAACTTATCCAATATAATAATAATAATAATAATAATAATAATAATAATAATAATAATAATAATAATAATAATTTTATTTTTGAGAAATGACTCATCAATGAATATGTTGCTAGAAACTTTATACATTTTCTCAATGCCAAGATTCCATTAATCTCACTAACCATTTTCTCTAAATATTAAATTAAAAAAAAAATCGTGTGCTATCATACAAACAAAGAAAAATAACAAAAAATTCAAAAATTCATAGAAAGAACAAATAAAATGATAAGGAAGAGAATATATATATATATATATATATATATATATATATATATATATATATA
>CATIWR010102165.1:0-20793 GCA_949677035.1 Omphalea diandra | reverse complement strand
TATATATATATATATATATATATATATATATATATACATATATATATCAAGAATAATTAAATAATAAAGCAAAAGTTGTTCATACTTTTATGAAATATAAGCATATTTCAATAAAAAATGTAGTAGAAAATTATTTTTGTTGAAAATTTTTATTAATTTTTTTACCTGTTTGGAAGAAATAATGATGGTGCTGATGATTTTACTGTTTGTTTTGTTCAAATGTGTTGAAGAATAAGCTTGTAGCTATGGTTCTTGTTTTGACAAATTCAAAAATCTGAATAAGAAACAATAGAAAGAGAATTAGATTTTGGCACATGAACAAGAATCAAATGAAGAAGAAATTCTAAACTATTTTATTTTGTTTTATTGATTAATGAGCTATAATTGAAGCGTGAAGTGTGATTTTTATAGAAGAAGCTTGTAGTTATGGTGAAAGTTTTGTGCAAGTTTTAGTGTGATTTTTAGAGATTTTTTCTTTTTATTTCGTAGTTCTGTTGCTTCTTAATTTGATGAATACAGTTGGTTCAGATAAGATGATATACCTTCTTTTTGTTTTTCTCATTTAAGTTATGAACAAATTTGTTGATTAGAGTTGTTAAAGGAAGAGAGATTTAAACATAAAAATGTCATAATCTATTGAAAATTAGTTTTTTCAGGATTTGTAATTAGTTAAGGTAGATTTGTGATCAATAATTAATTTTTAGGTAATCTTGTCCTTAACTCTTGAATAAAATGAAGGGTTAAATTAGTCTAAATGGTTAATTTGGATTTCAAATGTCTGTTTGAAAAGTTTAAAGCCTAATAGGCCCTTTATCCTAATGTAATATTTTTAGATGAATTATATCATATAATAATTTCTTTTGTTTTAGAATTTATAGTATGATACTTTCATATATGCAAATTATATGTAAATTGAATTTTCATAAAAAAAAAAAGTAAAATTTAACAATATCAAAGTGATAAAATCCAATTAATCCCTTGGCCATTTCATTCATCAACACCGATTTAAGTGAAAGGACTAATTTGGAAATGTGCTAAATATTTTTTTTTCTGAAACAGATGAAATTGTATTGTGCATGTGAACTAACAAACAGCCACCATAGTCCTCTTTCTATCATTCCTCTCATCCGCCCTTGCCTGTAATTAAACGTTAGGGCTTTCATGAAGAGGAGCCTCTGGTTCTTCTTCTGCTTCTTCGAAATTCACTAAGATCTGCCTCTACTGATCGATTATTAAGTCTTGGAAGCGAAAATGTACGGATTCGAGGCCCTAACTTTTAACATTCATGGCGGGTACCTTGAGGCGATCGTGAGGGGACACAGATCGGGTCTTCTTACCGCCGCTGATTACAACAATCTTTGCCAGTGCGAAACCCTTGATGACATTAAGATGCACCTCTCTGCTACCGAGTACGGTCCTTACCTTCAAAACGGTGCGTTTGCTATTCGATCAATCGATTTCGTCTCTATTTCTTTTGTTAATAAGGAATGTTTGAAAATTGGAGATATATATAGGTGAGAGTTTGGATCTATTCGTTGTGCTCATCATTTGATTGATTCATTCACTTATCTGTTTAATGTTATTTGTGTGAGTTGATGGTAATTGATTTAATAATTTGCATATAGATTTCTGATACATTAAAATTTTGCAATTTTCTTTTATGCCTCATTGAGATGATGTGGCTGGTACGTGGTACTTTGTAAATCTGCCGGAGGACGATTTGAATTTTTTCATTAAAGACTCAGAGTTTCGCAGATGCAGTTCGGTTACAGTTATATGAGGAGTTTCTATCTATTTTAAGTACTTGAGTGAATTTTATGATCTGAATGCTCACTCACTAACTGTGCTTTATGATTTTCAAAATTTGCTTGCAGAGCCTTCTCCATTGCATACCACTACAATTGTGGAGAAATGCACCCTTAAACTTGTTGACGAGTACAAGCACATGTTATGTCAAGCCACCGAGCCCTTGTCCACCTTTTTAGAGTATTGCACGTATGTGTACTTCTCTTTTTTTCCCCTGAAACCTTCATATTTTTTGTTTAGTATTATTAAACTTCTTGATCTCCACCATCTTGTTGAATTCTACAACTCTAGTTAGTATATGGAATATTTTAGTTTTCCAAGAATCCAGGGAAGGAGAATCTAATTAGCATTTGTTCTGAAGATTTTTGATAAAAGAAGAAGAAAAGAAAAAGGAAGCGGTTTGTATTGAGGAAGAGCAAGGATAGGTTGGACTGGATTCTACTAGATCAGTGCATTTCAAGATCAGTAGGTTTAAGTATAATCATGTCTTAGACTTACTTTTTCCCTTAGATTGATAAATATCTGGTCCATGCCTTTACGTGCAGTTTTGAATCTACATGCATCACTCGTTATGTTACGTGATGCCTAATTGATATATTTAAAGTCCTATGAAGTTGAACTTGTGGAACGCTCTTCTGTTAATTTGTGCACAAATACCAGATAAGTAGGTATCAAAAATTCGTTGATTTGCAAAGGAATACCAAACATTTGGAAGAAAATAGAGATTCTCTCTCTAGGAAATTTTAATGATCATCCAAAATTATCTCATAAACTGCTAGCCATACATAATATAAAGAGAATTCGAATCCTACTCAAAACAGGAAGAAAATAACCCGAAATGAAAATTTTCATTTTGGCAAAATTGCTATTAATGCCAAATCAGGAAAATAGATATTAAAATAGGAATAAAAATCAAAACAGTTCCCCTAAATGAATTTCATGCAAAAAAGATATACAATTAATAAACTTCTCAAAAATGACAAAAAAGCGAATTTGGAGGCGAAACAAAGGAATTTAGCTGAAAACTGATGGATGTCACGGGAGAAGCTAGTGAGCTTGAATTGTTGCCTGTTTTCCATCAAATTACAGTCCAAAAATGCCAAAAACGTAACTCTTGAACTTGCCCACAATTACCAAAACACTATTTTGTCATATCAAACACTATGATTTCTCTCCCACTTGTCCGTAAAAAAATAATTTTTGCTCCTCTGTCGCATTATTCCTCCTAAAGTAGAGAAAATTCATCCTCGAATTGCCACTGATATCATCATCAAAAGAATCACCATAGAATGAAACAAGATGATTAACATCAAAGACATCGAAAGTGTGAATGTGACTAGGTAACTTAAAGCGGTAAGCATCGGGGTTAATTCTTCCACAATTGTTAAAGGACCAATCTTCTTAGCGAAAAGCTTATTGTAATCACCCACTGAAAATTGATAGCGCACATAATCACCCACTGAAAATTGATAGCCCACAGATAATCACCCACATCAAATTCCACATGGTGCCTCTTTTGATTTATAGCTTGTTTATACTTTGAGTAGACTGGAGTAAGCGACTATGTACTGCCTTATTAACTTCCTGCAAGGTATCCACAGACTTTGCTACGTTGCAATTTTAGTCTTGCTAGGTAAGAAAATCAAGTCTAAAGGCCCTTTAGGAACACATGAATATACCACTTGAAAAGGACTGAAACCTGTACTCCTGTTGACAATATGATTAAATGCAATTTGTGCTTGAGATAATTTTTGGTCCCAAGTCTTAACATGAACACCAATCAGACAATATAACAGATTATCCAATGAGCAATTAACTACCTTTGTTTGCCCATCAGTTGCAGATGATAGGCACTACTGAAATTGAGTTGGGTATTCACCATTTTCCACGAGCTATGCCAAAAATGGCTAAGAAATTTGGTATCCCAATCCGAAACAATGGATGGCAGTCTGCGTAGGTGATACATCTCGAGAATATAATTGAGCAACATGAACAACATTTGTTGTTTTCTTCCAAGGTATGAGATGAATCATCTTAAACATAGATGGAATCATTACCTCGTTTACACAGCAGCCCCAGTACAGATTCATATTGACATCTATCCGTGACTGATGGAAGGGTCAAATGCATGTATAATCCAACAATAATGGTTGCCCCTTTCAAAACCTGACAAACCCGGCAGTGGTTGACATATCACTCCACTACCTTATGGATAGTAAGCTAGAAATAAGAGGGCTGAATGAAGTGCAAGGTCTTGTCTTGCGCAACATTCTCTTTCCATGTAGCTTCTATATGATTTCTGGCACAAGCTACAATCCGGCATGCAAAACTAATTGCCTTGAAACAAAAATTATCCAAAGTTGTCCCATAAACTGCCAGACATACAGAATATAAAGGGAACTCGAATTCTACTCAGAATAGGATGAAAATAAATAAAAAAAAAAAAATTCTAATTTTCATAAAATTGCTATTAATGCCAAATCTGGAAAATATATATTAAAATATGAATAAATAAAAATTGTTCACTAAAACGAATTTTCTGCTAAAAGATATTAAAATAACAATACTTTTCAAAAATGGCAACAACGCGAATTTGGGGTGTCAAAATGAAGGAATTTGGCTGAAAATTGACGGATGTCACAAGCGAAGTTAGTAGGTTTGTATCATTGGCCCATTTCCCATCGTATTACAGTCCACAAATGCCAAAAATGTCACTTTTGAACTGGCTCAGGATCACCAAAACACTATTCTGCTATATCAAACACTATGATTTCTCTCCTATTTGTCCATGAAAAGTAATTTTTGCTCCTCTATCGCATCATTAACAATAGAGAGAACTTCATGTAACCAGATAGAATTTCCCTTTAAGATAGGGTTAGGAGTGATCGGTCCCGGTTCTGGACCGGTTATTTGAAATTACCCAGAATCGGACTGAAAATCGGTTATTTAAAAAAATGAACGAATTGGTACTGAACCGAAATAAAAAAATATCCATCTTGAATGAAACTCATTTTCGGTGCAGTCCAGTTATTTGGATATTTCGAATTTTTTTCTTAAAAAATTAAGTTTATAAGAAAATAAAGTTTATATATATATATATATATATATATATATATATATATATATATATATATATTAAAAATTAATTTATAAAAAAATAGAATTTCTATATATATATATGTATATATACATAAGTATTTAAAAATTAAATACATATATAATTAAAAATAAATACATATATGCATATGTATTTAAAATTAAAGTTATAAAAAAATAGAATTTCTACATCTATATGCATATATACATAAGTATTTAAAAATTATATACATATGTAATTAGAAATAAATGCATATTTGTTTAAAAATTAAAACTACAAATATGAAAAAAACCGGAGGTTATTTGTATTCCTTGGAAATGGTTCTGGATAACGGTTTGGTTCATTTATTGGACTAGATAAAAATTAATAACTGGTACCGTCCCGAATTACTATTATAGTTCGGATTGGTTCGGTTATTTCGGTTCAGTTAATCGATCCGGTTTGGTATATCTAAGATTTGTGCTCGCCCCTAGGTAGGGTTGCATTGGGCCAAGTTTTGCCCAAATGCTACTTAAGCTAAACTTTGCACATTTTTCTTTGGACTCCCAACCTGAGTCTACTTGGACTGGCAGAAGTTTTATTGGCATTATCAATGCAGAGCATTATTAGCTTTTGACATTAGGAGGATGGATTTTATAGTTGGTTGTGGCTCTAGAAATGATCAGGAAAGAAAAATAGTAATTCTTCTTTTCTTTCAAGCAGATATGGTCATATGATCGACAATGTTGTCCTGATAGTCACTGGGACATTGCATGAGAGGGACGTTCATGAGCTGCTGGAGAAATGCCACCCTTTAGGCATGTTTGACAGGTTTTGTCCCTCAAACATTTGGCCTTTTTTAATCTTTGGAATTTTGAATTTGATAGTTTGCAAGGCCTTTCTTAATTTTTTTTTTTCCCTCTCTGTAGCATCGCCACTCTGGCTGTTGCACAGAATATGCGGGAGCTTTATAGATTGGTGCTTATTGACACACCATTGGCTCCATATTTTTCAGAATGCATCACATCAGAGGTATATACTATTGCTGCTTGTGTCACTTCTTCATATTCTTTACATACGGCATAATTAGAGTTTATTGTGATGTAATAGATAGCTAGAACTTTGACACCATGAAATGATTAACCATTTTTCAGGCAGGAATTATGCAAATGTGTATTTATGATGGAGGGGGTGGCGCTAATAAATGAATGAGTGATAGCTATCAATAAGCTAGAATTTTAACTTCTTTAGTTTTCCTGGAATTGAAGAGACTTGTAACTTAATAACATATGTTTTATGTGGTGCAGGCATGCATGTGCATATCAATTGGTTCTCATTAGTGACTATAGCAGTCTAGTTATAGAATGATTTGTTTGTTTTTGCAAAAACTTCTGATTTTGTCTTTTGGGCCCTATTTTATTGTAATTGTGCTAGGACTTGGATGACATGAATATCGAAATTATGAGGAATACACTTTACAAGGCATACCTTGAGGATTTTTACAGGTTTTCTCAGGTGAGGATGGTTTCCTAAACTAATGGGAAGAAATTTCTGTATATCCATACGCAATCTTCTTGATCTCTGTTTTTCTTATGGTTTGATATGATCTTTAAACAGAAAATTGGTGGCGCCACAGCTGAGATAATGTCTGATCTCCTTGCCTTTGAGGCTGATAGAAGAGCTGTTAATATTACCATAAATAGGTATTATTTGTTTTCCATGTTTTTTGTGCACCCTTCTCCTTCCAAAAGGAAGAGCTAATTTTTCCAACTTTCATTAATTGCTTACAATTATTTCTTTCTTTTACCGACAATAATTATCCAAGTTTTCATTCTATTGATGTTGCTGTGGTTCACTTCATTTAGCATTGGCACTGAGCTCACGAGGGATGATCGTAGAAAATTGTACTCTAATTTTGGTTTACTGTAAGTTATTTGTTGATACTTGATTTTTATTGTTTTCTTCATTTTTGCTTTTTGGATCATTGTGATCTTTTTGACTGTTTTCTTTGACAATGTTGTCCCTATGTCAAACAGTTATCCATATGGACATGAAGAACTAGCTGTCTGTGAGGATTTAGATCAGGTTGGTTATATGCTCAAATCATGGAATAGAATGAAAATTTAGTTGTGCTGCCAAGAGCGTCCCTGTTCCTTCCATCTGTTCTCTGAGAGCCTAGAGGTCGTCTTTTTTTATGCTTCTAGTTTATAGGTGCTTTTGGTGAATCGAATTCTTGTTAAGCAACTGCCAAATTGTTTTCCTGTCCTTTTTGGGTTGTCTTCTTCTAATGCTATAAGTTTTGGAAGATGCATTGTTTTCTTTAAAATGTTATCATGCTTGGCATATGGTGTTGGTGTCTATTAACTGGTTTCGATGTCTTCAATGTCATGGAATACCATTTAGTGAACAAAATGAAATAGGAAGCGATTATTTTTGCGCACTCATGTGGCTTATATCTTCTTCCTATCTTGCAGGTTCGGGCTGTGATGGAAAAATACCCTCCTTATCAGTCCATCTTTTCTAAGTTGTCCTATGGTGAAAGCCAGCTGCTTGACAAGGCATTTTATGAAGAAGAGGTGAAAAGGCTTTGCTTAGCTTTTGAGCAACAGGTTGGTACTGTCTGAATGACCACGCGAAATGATTCTTCTCTTGATCTTGGTTCCTTAAGGAGTAGCACTAAATAGAATAGGATTGTTTGTCTAATTGCTTCTAGCTCCATATTTTGTTTTGTCCTTCTTTTCTTTGAAATTAATTATTTGTTTAACAATATATCTTCCTTCACAAATAAGCCATTAGTTTTGAACTAAACTACTATGAACTAGCTTTGCAAATGCAATGATTGTGCATAGGGGCCATTTACAGTTCGTTCTGCCCCTGCCCCTAATTTTCTATTTACTAGTGTTGATTTACATCCTTCCCGAACTGCAGTTCCATTATGCTGTCTTCTTTGCATACATACGGTTGAGGGAGCAAGAGATTAGGAATCTGATGTGGATATCAGAGTGCGTGGCTCAGAACCAGAAGTCTAGGGTTCACGACAGTGTTGTCTTCATATTTTAGTTGCTTTACAAAATAATGTTGAGGCCTTTTGCATGATCTGCTGTAAATTTCTCTTTTGTGGACAATCTGTTGATCATTAAGTGGTGAGGATTGCCCCAGCTTGTGGGTTAAAAATAAGATTTTTTAGATAATTTTGTGAATTTGTTGTTTCAAGGGAGAATTCAGATATATCGAAGTATATTATTGTTGTGAAAATGAAATGAGTTTGTCGGAATGACTTTTCCCATTATAGAAACAGCGTCAATCTTATTGATGTTTGGAATTTATGGGATCGGTCACGGAAAAGAAATGCAACTTTGGTCAAATTGGTTGAAGTTACAACAGTAGTCACTTATTTGTGCATGATTCATTGTGCTCTATGAATTATATTGATTCCCGTCGCAGTTCATCTCTCTCTCTCTCTCTCTCTATATATATATATATATATATATATATAATTTTAGGTTTAGATTCAATTGTCAGTTAACTATTTATATGAGAATTTTAATATTTGTCAAATTAATTGCTTGATACATAATTTATTATAATTTTAATATAAAATTATCTAATTAAAAATTAAGTTTCATATTCAGTTTTAGGCGAATGATTATCATTTAGTGATTCATTGTTTATTTGAGATAAAAATTTAATATTTGTGTAATTCATTATTTAACACAAATGATTAGCATTTTTATGTAAAATTAATTAATTATAAATCATTATAAATAAAAATAAAAAATTATTAAAAAAATTAGAAAATAAGAATTAAAAGATATAAAGATAAAAAATAATTTATATATATTATCTATTTTAAAATAAATATTAGTATTATGTTTTATTAATATTTTTATATATTTTATATAATATATCTATTAATGACTAGATTCAATTTTAGATAAATGATTCTTATTTGGCTATTAACTGTTTATTAATTATTAAATTTAATTTTACACGAGTGATTGTCATTTATTAACTAATTGTTTATTTGAAAATAAAAATTATTAAACTAATTATTGAATACATAATTATCAGAATTTTATATAAAATTATCTAATTATAAATAAAAATAAAAATTATTAAAAGAACTTATCAAAATAAGCAATTAAAAAAATTTAAGAATACAGATAATTATTATATATTATTTATTTTAAAATAAGTATTATTTACTTAATTATATATTTATATAAATATTTATTTATTAATATTTTAAAATATATATTAATTATAGTTGTGCAGTGCATGAATTAAGTATTACTGTAGCAATTAAGATCCAAAACATTTTTCTTTGTCATGTGGCTATTAATATATTAATTATATTACACTTGTGCAATATCTAAGCTTTCTTTATAGCTTTTTCATGTAGATATTAATAAAATATACTAAATTTTTATTTTTAAAAAAATATTTATAATTATTGTTGACCCACATAGACTTAGAATAGGTCTATAAAGTTATGATAAATCTTAGTAGAATTAAAAAACATGAAAAATCAAGTCAATAAATATGAGAAAGCAAAGAAAATGAACACAAATATTGATAGAGGTTCGATAAAAATTATTACTTACACCATTTGCTCTAGTATCCTCACTAGAGAGTTTTGCTAACAAGTTGCTTAGGATGCAATTCAAATTTTTACATATTATTTATGTGTACAACTCAAAGCCTAACATCTAGAACTATCTAATTATGACAACAATAAATTTTTAGACACTTGTCAAGCATTTTTGAAGATAATTTTTGAACACTACCTTAAGCCTTAACACGTTTTAATAGAATATCGACTGAAACCAAATTGTAATTCTTATATACAAAGATAACAAATATTGTTCAAGGAGAGATCACTCACTAATGAACACTCAAACTACCCAATTGCAAGCTTTACAATTAGCTTTACTTGAGATTACAAATGAAACACTTGAGAGAATTGCAAACTTAGATGGAAGAGCTTGTAACCTTGTTAACCTTTTTTTCTAAAAGGTCAAATGGGATGTCCTTATTTGACGTAAGCTTCAAGAAACTAGCCAATCAATACATTATACTTGACTTGGCAAAAAAATGATAATATGATCATTATACCCTTTTAACGGACGTTGGTGTATAAACTACAGGCATTGAATTCATAATGGCTCAAAATCGCCTTCAATTAAGTATTTGTCGAAAGTCATCCTTACCAACGAGTGTTGAAATTCTTAACGTAGTTGTTGAACTCCTGATGGTTTTGTCACACTTTTTTATTGGTTGTTAGAGCTGTCAATCGGTTTCCTTTTTAATGGTCATTGGAATGCTCCTCTAGCATTGAGCTTTATCCAAGAGACTCAGTCTTTATAGTCTTATCTATAAATGTTTTTTTAATGGGCCATCACCCAGTCTTAACAAGCGTGGGCCAATTATGATTATTGGGATTTTCCATACGTCTTGAATTCCCTTGCTCATAAGGGTTACTCAACAGACCGTTGTTCCATTATAACAGTCGTGCAGTAATTCAAATTCACGGGCATTGAATTTACTTATTCATACAAGTAAATTAGTTAGAGTACCTTCTTGAAGACTTTTTAATGGATAATTTTTTTTTTTAAATTTTTCATAATAGTTGGCAATCTTCATGAACATTGAATGGAATTGCATAATTGTTGAATGACTTGCTTAACTATGTTTTATATTTTTCTCTAAGTTCAAGCTTCTAACTGCCTTGGCTCTCTATATACTTGTAAACTTGAGTATGATAAAGATCTTTTCACTCTTTTTAAGAACTTGTAAACCATGAAGTTTAACATATGAAACACTTGCACAATAATTAACAATCTTAACTATTGTTTGTTACCATCAAAATAAGAATTGAAATCCTAAGGTTTAAGATTCTCCCTTTTTTTGATGATGACAAACATATGATTTATTGAAAGAAAATAATAACTAAGTGTTTGTTCAATTATAACTTCCCATCAATTTCACAATATAGGAATCAAGTTCAAATTCAAGTTACATATATCTTATACAAACCTTCCCTTAAGTTGTGCTAGCTAACATTACCATATCAAAGTCAATATTACACATCAATGCTAGCAACATATAAAAGTCATTTTAGACTATTATATCAAGTATCAATAAAAAAAAACCCAATAACTAACATATCCTAACATATAATTAATCATTAATTATTCTCTCCAACATAAATTCATATCTAATAAACCATCATACTATTCTCCTTATTTTTCCATTGATATGCAAAAAATATAAACAAACTCATCAAAACAAAAGAAGAGAAAGATTTAAGAACAAGTGGTTTGAAGGGCTTTAAGGTTGGAGTTTGGCTTAGAGGAGCTACAAGTTATCCACAAAGGTTTAAGCTATCAAAGCTATGTAAGACTTGATTCTCAATTATTCTCAATTTCTACTTTAATAACTTGGTTAATGAGATCCAATATATATGCCATGGTTCCTTACTTTGACAAGGTACAAATATCTAAATTGGATATTTTTAGATACCTTTTCGGAGCTGGGGCTAGGGGGGGTTGTTAAATTAGTGGAAAAATTTAAATTTTAGAGGGAAGGTAATTAAAACTAAATTAAAGAGAGGTGGTAGGAGAAGAAAGAACACAATGATTTATAATGGTTCGGGTGTTAACAAACCCTACATCCACTCTCCAATTATACTAATTAGGTATTTCATTAGCACTAAATGATATTTTACAAGCTCACACATAACTTTACAATTGTATTTTACAAAGGCTTACACACAACCTTAAACAAGTGTTTTCCCAAAGGCTTACACTCAAGTTTATACAAGAGTTTTTCTATGGCTTACTCTTAAATCTAATCTCAAAGGTGTTTAAAGGCTCATACCAAATTTATTACTATTCAATCACAAGGAGTAAATAAAAGAGAGAAAGTTAAGAAATCATTTAGCAACTATTTTGCCTTAGTAAATGTTATTCTCTTGCATTTATGTCCATTTACTGAAGTATTTATAGGTTACTCCTACTAAAGAACCATTGGTAACAAAACTATCTCCATATCTCAAAAGTTAGTGGCAAAATCCTACATTTAATACTTGTTAGGTGAAAGTCGTGATGGTGATTATAGGTCGCGGTCGCGACGTCACATTTGCATAAGATTTTGCTAATTCGCAGCTATGAACTTTCTTTGTGTCTAAGGGCTAGTACATGTGGCATTCCACCATTAGCTCATCCCAAAATATAGTCGTTTAATCCCTCTAAAGGATGTTGAAGGTCGTGGTAGCGAGATGTGAGGTTGGTCATGACTTCTACCGCGAATCAATGGAGATTTTGCTTGTAAGAGATCACGGGCTATTAAGGATTTGTTGTCGCGAGTTTTGATCTTTAAATAGGTACTTTGCCACATGACATTATCTAATTAGAGGTTTGGAATCCCTCTAATAAGGTTTGAAGATTGCAGTCATGACTGGCATTATGAATCCCATCGTGAAACAAACTGTCCAAAATGAACACCAATAATCTTGAGATAGTGGTTGTGACTCCTCATTCATGGTCACAATTTATAGGTCATTTTCCACACTTTGAGTTACTTGCTTCCATTCAACTTCTAATGAGCTCTTTATTAAATTTATACAAGAACAACACTTAAAATTAATATTAGTACCTTTCAATCTATATTGTCAAGATCAAAATAGAGTTTTGACTTAGGTTTGACCAACCTAGTCCAATAATCCTTTTTTATTTTGACAATTCAAATTGAATATACAAAAGATAAAGAACTAATTATGCATATCCTTAAATATTTTACAGTTTTGGAAATTCATTGAAAAGATGGAGGTGATGGACTAAAGTGGTGGAAAATTTTTTAATACATAGAAAAGTTAAGTATACAAATAGCAAAAGTGATACTCCCCCTCAATATATACACCCCTTTAATCAAGTAAATAAAATTAACTATAAATATCATCCTTTTGCAAGTAGTTAATTATCTCTCCTCCTTTGTCAAGTTCAAAAAGAGAGAGAATAAGAAAAAGGAATACATAAGCATTCTCAATCATAAGTTGAACAAGGAATCATAATGGCAACTAATAATTGAATAAACACCAATAGAAAATTTTATTGACAACAAAAAAGATTACATGAAACATAGTCAAACGTACAAAGATGTTTGATCACATAATCACTTGGCCATTAAAAAAAAGAAAAACATAGAACATATAAAATGAAACAAAAACTTAAAATAATATAAGACATGGAAAAGATTTCTAGAATGTAGTAGAGGAATCACTATCTTCAACCACTTGATCATCATCATCATCTTGAGATTCTCCTCCATTTTGAGTACCATCTTGGGCTTGAGCATCTCCATCTTCTTCTTGAACTTCCTCCTATTCTTTGGTATCCTCCAAGTATTGAAAATCAAGAAAGTGGCAAGGAGTTGCACCAACCTTATTTTGGAGATCTCAAGATCACTATGAATGTGGTAAAGGAGGTGGAATCTTATCTTGATCATTTTTATGACCTTGTCCAGTTTTTTGTTTATGGAAGAAATAGAGGTAAAACCAATTTTTTTGACTTGGATTTTACCTTTGATTGAGAAGGAGCATATGATGGTGGAGCTTTTTCTTGTGTGCCTTTTTCAATCACTATCTTCTTCCTCTTATAAGCTTGGGAGGTCTCTTATTCTTAGCCTTATAATAACCTAAAATATACTCATAAGTGTTAGGTTTGATGGCCATTGCACTCAAGAAAGTTTTAGTAGGGAAGATATTTCTTAGTAAGGTATGCTTCATTCTCATCATCTAAGGCACTGATGAAACTATAAATGATAGATATGTAAGAGTGAAGGAGGAATCAACTTTTGGTTTAGTGCTCTTGTGGACCAATTGGTCTACAAAATATCTCCCGGTTTGGATTGGTTTGTTTTGAGTGAGATAAAAGAGAAATGCTAGGCCTTTTTAGGAGACTTTTTCATTTCCATCTCTCCTAGCATTAATGGAAAATGTTATGATCCTATGAAGAAGCCAATTGGATAAGGATTTTATGTTTTTAGCTAGAGAGGACTTAGGATCATGCCTAGTTTCTATAGAAAGTTGTGACCAAATGTCAGAGTTGATGAGGTCTAAGGAAAAAATGTTAAAAGGAATATCCTCCTTCTTTTGGAAATTGAAATGAGCACAAAGTTGCTCATAGATAATTAAATATTGGTCCTCAAAACATCAAAAAAGAAGGCCATACATACCTGTTTGGATTCAACTCTCTTGCTTATTATCATCATGCACATAAACTCATGTACTATCTCTTCATAACCCGGTTCGTCTTGAAATATGAACTCATTCCATCCTAAATTGGATAGGAATGCCTTGATCTCTCCTTCAATACTAAGAGATGTGAGAAGAAAAAAAGAGGGAATCTTGTTGGCTTGAATAATTTTCTTTGCATTTGCCTTGTTCCTCTCATTTTCTTCTTTGTGATTCCTTTTATAAGATGGAGATAGGGAGGACCTTAAGGTTAGGTAACGCCCTTACCCTTTTTTGGCCTAGTGAGTCTTCTTAGAGCCATGGAAGGAGTTGAAAGGATGAAAAAAAGTTTTAGAGTTAGGAAAGATTAGAATGAAGTAGATTGATGAAGGGTGTTGTAAAGAGTGAATGAAAGGGTGTTAAGAGGGTTTAAATAGGCATAAAAGAAGTAGAAAATGGTAAAAAAAAAAGGATAAAAATGCATTAAATTAGAAGATGTACCATTTGGTAATCGAATGGTTATTACCCTACGGTTACAGTAAGGTCATGACCACTACAAGTGAATCGTGATCACGAATTATGAAATTTTTGATTAACAGACAAAATTTTTTTAGAAAGCAGCAAGGATAACAGTAAAGACTTTGGAAATTCAAAAATTCGAGAGGACGATCTTATGGGTCACAAGTGTGAATTGAAAAGAGCTAAAAAATTGAAAATGACCTGTAAATAGCGATCGCGACTTACAATGTTGGTCGCGAATTGAAAGCCAAGTTTGCAAAATAACTTAAAAACAAGTTTAAAACATATGACCCATACCTTATGTGATCAAATTGATATTTTGATAATCAATTCATGCAATTAAGCATAAAGAAGCTCAAATGCTGATAGAATTTATTCATCTAACTTATCAAACATAACAAATACATGATATCAAGGGTTAAACATATTAAACAAGTTATAACCAGTCTTAAATGCATACAATGAGATCTATTTTCACTCTAGTGAGTTTCCATCAAACATCTTAAGTTCTTTCTTGATGAATTCATTCTTTTTCCATTAAGGGATTTAGTAAAAACATCTGCAAATTGGTGGTTGGTGTCAATAAACTCAAGCATCACATTACCATTTGACACACGATCTTTAAGAAAATGATGTCTAATGTTCATATGCTTACTTTTTGAATGTTGGATGAGATTCTTAGAAAGATTTATTACACTTGTATTGCCACATTTGAAAGGAATGTGATCAACATCTTTGCCATAATCTTTGAGTTGTTGCTTCATCCAAAGAACTTGGGTGTAATAATAACCCATCACCACATATTTGCTTTGGCGGTGGATAAGGCAACCGAAACTTGCTTTTTGCTAAACCAAGCAACTAAACACCAACCAATAAGTTGGCAAGTTTCAGAAGTGCTATTCTTATTCAACAAACTACTAGTATAATTCGCATCCAAATATCTAAGAAGACTAAATAATGAATTTCTAGGATACCAAAGTCTTAAAAGTAATATGCCATGCAAATAATTTAAGATTCTCTTAACCACATGCAAATGTGATTCCTTATGACAAGATTGGGATCCAGGATACAATCAAACACTAAATATAATATCAGGTCTAGAAGAGGTAAGATAAAGGCAAGAGCCCATCATACCTTTATACTTCTTTTCATTAATAGGCCTAATGGACTCATCTTTGTTTAGCTTTATTGATGCACTCATTGGAGTCTTAGTTACCCAACATCCATTCATGCCAATCCTTTTGAGTAGCTCCATTTTGTATACTTGGCTTAGTTAATGAAGATGCCCTTTTTGGTTTGCTTAATTTGAAGACCTAGGAAGAACTTGAGCTCACCAATCATGTTCATCTCAAATTCGCTAGTCATACACTTAGCAAACTCTTTATAAAGAGATTCATTAGTAGCATCAAATATAATATCATCAACATAAATTTGGATAATGAGTGTATCCTTGTCATACTTTTTCACAAACAATGTTGTGTCAATCTTGCCCTTTTTAAAATCATTTTGTAAAAGAAATGAACTAAGCCTTTCATACCAAGCTTGTGGAGCTTATTTCAAACCATATAAGGCCTTAGTCAATTTGAAAACATGGTCAGGAAAATCATGAGATTCAAACCCCAGAGACTATTCAACATTAACTTCCTCTTCAATAAAATCATTTAAAAAGGCATTTTTCACATCCATTTGAAAAAGTTTAAAGTTCATATGACATGCAAATGCTAAAAGAATTCTAATGGCTTATAATCTTGCTACAGGGGCAAAAGTCTCATCGTAATCAATGTCTTCTTTTTGGTTGTAACCTTTAGCAACCAATCTATCTTTGTTTTTAGTGATGAAACCTTACTTATCTATCTTGTTCCTACACACCCATTTATAGCCTGCAATCGGGTGGTCCTCAGGTCTAAGGATAAAAGATCCAAACATTGTTTCTCTCAAATTGGTTGAGTTTCTCTTGTATGGCAATTACCCAACTCTTATCATTTAGAGCCTCATCAATTGACTTTGGCTCAATTTGAGAAATAAAAGCTAGATTAGTATTTAAAACATGTAATTGAGCTTTAATACTTACTCATTTGGATGTCTCACTAATAATAAGATCCATTGGGTGATCCTTAGAATATCTCCAATATTTGGAAAGTTCTTAAGCTTGATTCTCTTCTTATTAGGGTTGAACCTTATAGTATCTCCAATCTTTGAGAAGTTCTTAAGCTTGGTTCTTTTCTTATTGGGGTTGAACCTTATAGTATCTCCAATCTTTGAGAAGTTCTTAAGCTTAGTTCTCTTCTTATTAGGGTTGAGCCTTAAAGTATCTTTAATCTTTAGAAAGTTCTTAAGTTTAGTTCTTTTCTTATTAGGGTTGAACTTGCTCTTTCTCTTATGGTGGCTCATCATTCTCAAGATCAATCACATATTTCTTAGAAGTTAAGTTTAGGTCCAACATCTCAAAGTCACCTATTAGATAATCAAAATGAGAACTTTTCTCAAGATCAAGTTTACTAGAGTCATTAAATACAACATTCATAGACTCTTTAACCTATATAGACTTTTTGTTAAAGACCCTATATGCTATGTTAGTGGTGGAATAACTAAGAAAAATACCTTCATCGATTTTTGAGGTAAAATTTTCAAGGTTATCCTTGGTGTTAAGAATATAACATTTACAAATACTCTAAGTTATGAAATCATGGGTGGTCTTTCATTCCATAGCTCATAAGAAGTTTTATTTAGAATGGGTCTTTTGAAAACACAATTTGTAATATTACATGTGATATTAATAGCTTCAACCCAAAAATAGTTAGGTAAAGAATACTCATTAAGTATAATTCTAGCTATATTTACCAATGTTCTATTTTTTCTCTCTACAATACCATTTTGTTGTGGTGTCCTAGGAGTAGAAAAATTATGAGAAATCTCATTTTCTAAGCAATAGTTTTCAACATACTCATTTTGAAATTCCTTTCCGTGATTACTTCTAATAGAAGAAATGAAGTAATCTTTTTCATTTTGAACTCTTTTGGCAAAACTTTTGAAAGCATCAAAGGTGTTAAGGAAGGAGACCTAAGTGAATCTAGAGTAATCATTAACAAACACAATTGTATAATATTTTTCATATAAAATAGCATTCCTAGTAAGTCCAACTAGTTCCATATGAATGAGTTGAAGAGGCTTAGAGGTACTTACAACATTTTTTGCCTTATAGGATGCTTGGTGTTGCTTCTCCATTTGATAAGGTCCACATGTCTTGTCTTTGGTGAACTTGAGCTTTAGAAGACCTTCCATTAGCTCTCCTTTTGATAGATGTTGTAGAAGCTCCATGCTAGCATGCCCGAGTCTTCTATGCCAAAGCCAAGACTCATTGCTAATAGAGATAATACATTCAAAGGATTATTTAGCCAAATTTTCTAAGTCAATTAGGTAGGTATTACCTCTTCTTCCACCCTTAATGGTTACCTTACTATCCACCAAGGTGGTAACTTAACATTCTTTTAGGTCAAAGGTAACTTTGTTGCCTTTATCATATAATTGACTTATATTTAATAGATTATGCTTTAAACCATTAACTAAAAACACATTGTTAATGTAAAAGCAACCTTTCTTACCAATGATCCCAATGCCAATTACCTTACCTTTGGCGTTGTTTCCAAAAGTGACATTGTCACCATTCTTCTCTTTAATGGTCATGAATAGCTTTTTATTTTCGATCATGTATTTTGAGCATCCATTATCCATATGCCAATGTTTTTCCTCTTTGGTGTCTTCTAAGCATTTCTGCAAAATGAAAACATATGTTTTTCCTCTTTGGTGTCTTCTAAGCATTTCTGCAAAATGAAAACATTTAAACTATGTTTAGGTACCTAAGTATACTTGGGTCTTTAGGTTTTAGGCATGAAATGGTCGTCCAATTTGAGATGTGCCTTTCTTATGTAGAAAAAGGCATTAATATGTCCATACCAACATTGAAGCTTAGACTTGTAAGTCTTTCGCTTGCGGGAAACCATTTGAGAGTAGTAGGCCTTCTCATACTTTGGTTATGTGTACGCATGCATCTGCAAGAATGGTTATGAGTAAAAGAGAAAATTTTATGTATGTGTATTTGAGTACGCCTCTTAATGGTATGCATGATTTGCTCTTTAAGACTTAGCTCTAAAGCCCTATGGATCCTTCCCTTTGTCCTTAGGCTTTACGGGCTTAGTCCTTGAAACACTTTTCTTCCTAATCACTTTTAAGCTAAAGGTTTAAGGTGTGGAAGCTTTAATGATTGTGGGAAGAGAAGATGCAAAGGATGAGGCCTCATTGAAACCAAGTCCATGTCTCACAAGGGTGGTCTTTGAGATACAATTAGTGTATCCAAAGCCTCTTTCCCTTTGTGAAACCTAGAGATGGAGTTCCTTAACTCAATAATTTCACCTTTCAAAAAGTCATTTTTTTTCATAAAAAGTCAAAGAAGGATGAGGTTTTAGAAATATTTTTTAAGGATTTCTTAAGTTCATCATTTGAATCCCTTAAGTCATTTACAAGCTCATTTAAAAATTTAAACTCATCCTTAATTTTTCAATACTTCTTCTTATAAATCATCATTTTTTATTTATATTTATCACATCTCAAGGATATAGCCCCAAGAAGCTCATCTTTTTCATCCTCAAATGCATCATACTCATCATAAGAGTGGGAAAAAGTACTTACCACATTAGAGGAGCCCTTTTAAGCCATGAAGCAAGTTGGCAATCTCTTCAGCTTCACCTTCTTCACTTGAATCATCACTCCAAGTGGCTTTAAAGCTTTTTTTTTATTTATCCCACTTTTTCTTCTTCTTAAGCTAGGAACATTAGGATTTTATGTGACCTTGCTTCCTACATTCAAAGCAAGTCACCTCATTTTTCTTCTCTTTGAAGTAGGGTGATGTTGATGTTTGCTTAAGGTTCCTTATTTCTTTTTTTTTTTTTTTCTCTTTATGGTCTTTTTAGACCTTTTAGAGAGTATTGTAAGTTTTTCTTCCTTTTTTTCACTCTCGTTACTATCACTAGTACTTTTTTCCACTTTCTTGTCTTTGCTAAATTTGAGAACAAAAGTTTTATTTTCTACCTTTTCATTCTTGTCTCCTTGTCCTCTCAATTTTTTTTATCTTCTTATCCTTCTTTATGGCTAGCTCATGAGTAAGTAGCTTACCGATGAGGACATCTATTGGCACCTTTCTCATCTTCAGATTGGATTCTCGTATACTATATACTCTAACACCTAACTTTTCAAGAGGAAGAGATTTAATATTTTAGTGTTTACCTCATGGTTAGTGAGAATCTTTTCAAACTTCTTCATGTTTATGACAATGAAGAGGAGTCTATTTATCATGTTAGTGATCCTTTCATTGTCTTTCATCATAAAGAGCTCCCACTCCATCATATACATCTTTAACCTACTATATTTCACAAGGTCATGGTAGTTCTCCAAGGATTTCCATATTCCATGTGCAGTTAAGTACTGTTGAACTCTACTATTCTCTTCTCTTGACATTAAGCGTAGTAGAATAGCCATCGCTCTCTTGCTATTACCATTGGACTTTCTATGAGCCTTCGCTAATTCTTTTTTTGGAATAAACTCTTCACTGCCATCCACTACATTAGTTGGTGGCTTTCATTCATTGGCTATAATATCCCACAAATCCACCATATCACTATCTAAATATATCTCCATTCTATATTTTTAATGAGTATAGTCAAATCTGTTGTCCCTAAGGCATCAAAAAGGGGGGTTGAATTGGTGTTTAGAAAATTTAAAATAAGGATGAAGAGAAGAAGAAGGATTAGAAAGAACACAAAGATTTTATAGTGGTTCGGGCAAAACAATCCCTACATCTACTCCCCAATCACTCAATTGGGTATTTTACTAATTCAATGGTGTTTTCAAGCTCACACCCAACTTACTACAACTTGTGTTTTAATGGCTAACACACAACCTTACAATAAAGTGTTTTCTTAGGCTAACACAAAACCTTACCTAAGTGTTTTAGCAGGCTAACACAGAAACCTTACACAAGGTGTTTTAGAAGGCTAACACTAAACCTTACAACTTGGTGTTTATTGCTCACACCTAACAAGAGTAAAGAATATGAAGAAAAGGAGTAGCAAAGACTTGAGAGCTTTGAATGCTTGTAATAAATTTG
>CATIWR010102134.1:0-16397 GCA_949677035.1 Omphalea diandra | reverse complement strand
GGCAGCTCACACTTCTTCCTCTCCTTCTTATTCTTCTTCTTCTTCTTCCTTTCTTTCTTTCTTCCTTAGCTCTCTCTTTCTTCTGTTGTACCTCATGTTTGACCCCTTAATTTTGATCCTAAAGGGTTAAAAATTTCACTTGTAAGCCTATTGCAACAAGACAAAATATGATTTTTCATTCCTATTAGTTGGAAGTTCACTTTCCTCTTTTAGTCCCTCTACTTCACTCTTTTAGAACCTTCATCCATCTCCTAATCCATAGATGCTCCATATACTTTAAAATAAGCTATATAAAACCATTATTTATGATGTTATAACATGCACACAACATAAAACAATTTGTCATGCAACTATACAAACATCACATATATGTTCAAGTGTCCCAAATGCAATGGTGCATGTGTCATCATCGTGCTTATCCAATTCACGTATCTAAATGATCATTTATCTAATACATATGTTCATGTGGGATTTCATATCATTTATGCAATGAATATGTTCATGTGATAATGCCAATGAATGTGGATGGGGATGTTACATAGCTGTAACACGAAAATCAAGAATAACACTGAATTCTTCTAAGTGAAAAGAATGGGTTGAAGAATCCCACATATCGTAAGCTGCATGAAAGAATTCTATATCTAGGCAGATGGATAAGAGATAGAAAAACTACAAGTCCTGCCCAAGGTATATTAGGCTAGATCTAGGATAGGAAAGACCATAAAAATGCTTTTGCCATGGTTTGGAGGCTAAAAATGGTGGGTTTGAAGATCAAAATCATGGATCCCTATTTATAGAAGAGGAGGTTAATTAGTGCCTTACAATTTTATATAACTGTATAGGGCTATACAACTAACTTGAGTAGTCAATATAGCCAAATAGTTGTTTGTATAGACAATTTTCTGTGTTGTACATACCTATTCCCCTAGGAAAATTTAGACAACATTTCTTTTGTGTTTAGGGTTGAGGAATTCATGTATACCTACTTTGAGATATATATGTATGTGTAAGGAAAAATAAGATGGTTCAACATACATTCAGAAAGAAAAATTGAAGGGTTGAATAAAATTATTCATTAAAACTAAAGCATTTCAGAATTTGACAAAAATGGAGGCAAAGTAGTTGTAGTGCAACATAAGAAATTCTTTCACCCAAATAATCATTCAAAATTAACAAGGCTTTCAAATTGCCCAAATACCAAGTACAACTATATGAAAAACTAATAAAGTTCAAGAATATACTATCTAAAGGCGTCTGATCAGCTTAGCTTTCCTTACTCCTCAAGGGTGTTGCCCCTCATCCCCTTCTCCATTAGTGGCTACATACTCGCCATCAGAGCCCTACTCAGTCGCTTGGTTCGACATCTCTATCTAAGCCTTAGCCTCTGCCATATGTTAGTCCTTGTCCTGAAGATTACACATTATACACTAGATTGTCTCCTTTAAGAAACATAATGGTTCGGAGGGGTAGGAGACAAAGCACACAAAAGCAAAAGTGATGAACATGCATACATATTCTTTTATTTGTCACATGCATTTTGTTACTAACCTGCATGGATTGCGTCAACTATGTCAAGGCCCTCATTAGGGCAGTAATCAAATAAACCATAGCCTTGCCCTAGATTGGGGGAATCTATAAGAAAAAGGACTCTGTATGAGGCACAACACTCTACCAAAAAAAGTAAGGTAGTAACCCTCCATGTTAGCCATAGGGTTATTCTTAGCTAGAAAGCCCATATTGAGGGTCAAGGCTAGTTAACGAATGCAATGTTAACACGAGAACAACAAAAAATAGACAAAAACAAAAAGAAAGGTTAAAAGGTACTTACAACAAGCTCCTGCCAAGCATTACACATGTACAACTTGGTTTGGCAGCACCAGTCTAGATACCTATTCAAGTATACTAGTGTCGCAGATCCCTAGTTGAAGCATTGTAAAAGCCCCAAGTCCTCCATCATTAGAATTAGGCAAATCTCAATGCACTAAAGGCATTAGAGAACAGGATCTCTGATAAAGCATACAAAAAAAAGTAGTGTGTGTGTTGATCTACAACCTTCTTTAAATGACCATTAGTAACTGGGGGAACACTGGCCTGTATGCTAGATCGTGTAAAACCCCAACTCCTCTTGGTCATGGAATGAAGCCAAGGGCCTGAAAAACATAGTCTTTCTAGAGTATCAACTCATGAACAATAAAGTCAGTAAGGAGAGGAATGCCTAAATGGATCTCAGTCATGTATGTGAAACCCTTGGGATAAGGTGAGCTCCACGATCAATGGAAGATGAAAGGTATGGGTTGTGTCCATCTATCGCTCAACATGCCTAGACCATCAAATAATCAATCTTCAGGCCCTTCTTCGGTAGGTCTAAAAAAGAGGCATGAGCCTAGTCCCCTCTAAACTAGCTAGAACACTCATGTGCGGCCCTCGAAACCACTCTCTAGCAGGGCCTATCGCCTTGCCTCCCTTCTAAAAGGAGATGTTGCCTTGAAAAGGAAAGGAAAGAAAGAAGAAACTATAAACATTTAAAGTTAAAAAAAATCATAAATTAAGGCAATAAATTATACTGACTAGTAAAAAATGAAAATGATGTCAAAAATAGAAGGTAAGTGTCCTAAAACTATCCTTAAACATTTTTAAAACTAACCTAATGTTTACATGCAAAAAAGGATTCTAAGACAAAGTCTAAAATCTATAGTGTTGGAAAAGTCAACAAAGATGGAAAAAAGACTGTTGGAATGAGTGGCAGATGTGGCAACCTAAGAGAGGAGGTGAATTAGGTTGTAAACAAAAGGGTAAAGACAAACAAATGAAGCTAAAACAAACAATGTAAATCAATATAAGGATTTTCTAATGGTTTGGTAATGTGCCTACGCCACTCCTTAAGTTTTCACTTTGTCCTTTCCATTCATTTTGTAGGCTCAGGAACAACCTTTCTCTTTTTAAGGCTTAAGGACAATCTTCACTTTTATAGGTTTAGGAAGAACCTTCCTTTTTAAAGGCTCAAGGACAACCATTACAATCATTATCTTTTATAAGGACAAGAGAGCCAACCTAACCCCTTATATTTCCTAAGGTACAAATGCCTCTCAATTAGGCAGCAAATGCACTATTAGTGCTCAAGAAAACCTACTCTCAAAAAGAGGAACAAAGTAATCTCACTCTACCCAAAATATAAGCAACAGCCAAAAGGTTTGCATAGAGAGTTACAAAGATGTTCTCTAATTGTTTACAAATATTCTCTAAACTTTCTATCCTACTTTATAGTATTAAAAAATGCTCCTTATAGAGCAAAACTCCAAAACTAGCCATCACAATAGTTGATAGTCAGTTTGACAGTTTTTCTACAAAACTAGTTGTTAAGGGAGACGATACCCATTATTCTTCATCAATCCCTATTGAACTTGTGATGATTGTTTCTAATGCCCATTCTTCATAATTCAATGCCTGCTAGTTTTGACTATAATGTCTGTTGGAGCAAGAACAATATCCATTGTTCATTTTCAAAAAGCTTAAACTTTGTGCTCTATTTTTTAAACTCTGCATAGTTACTTTCCTTGCCCATTAAGCAATTTGCAATGCCCGTTGGAAACTCTTTCAACACTTGTTGAGAAGGGCTAATGCTCATTTTGAGTTCCAGAAGCTTTAGCTTAAGCTTGAACACTTTTCCAAAGCTTATTATGAATATGCAATGCCTATTATGAGGGCAAGATTAACGCTTATTGCGAAAACACAAAATGTGCATAGCTATGCCTAACCAATTGTACAATGCCCTAATGTTATTATTGAATTTTCAATGTCTGGTGAATCGTCTAATGTCCATGGTGATGCTTAGAATGCATTGCTCATGTCATACCAATTGTCTAATGCATGCTGAGAGTTGTCTAATGCCAGTTGAATGTTCACAATGCCCATTTGGAATCTCGCAACTCTCGTTGAATGTGCATAACTACACCGCTTATATAAAAACACTTATGGTCACATCCTCTAGGCTTTCATACCATTCTCCCCCAACATTCTCTTCCTAAAGGATACAAAAATACTAAAATATAAACATTAAACTACAAAAATACAAAAACACTAAAATACATGCTCTCCCTAAAGTAGAGGAGTGAGTCCACTGATTTGGGGTTATATATTCTCCAAATATTCTTCCCTTTGCATTCATAATAATCTCCCCCTTTTTTAATTATGACAAAACCAAGATGCTTTAATACCAAAAATACAAAACTTAGATACATAAATGATCATAAATGTTGAAACACAAAATAACAAAGAAGATACCAATCAAAATGTCCACACAAGGCTTGATATTAAATATACCATGTAAGATACCAAATGTTGGATGTTAAAAATATAAAAGATACCAAGTGTTATGTCATGTAATTAAGTGATACTAAACAAAGAAATCAAATCATCCAATCAAAGCATCCAAGACTTTTCACCCTTTTTGTCATATTGACAAAAAGATATACAAGAATTCTCCCCTAAAAAAAATGTTCTTATTGGTCTAGGTTGGCCAAACCTAAGTCAAAACTCTCTTTTAATTTTGACAATGTAGATTGATATGTTCTAACATCAATTTCAAATGTTGATTTTATAGATTTTTAAATAGATTTGCATTGAAAGTTGAATGAAAGTCTAAGTCTCAAAGATTGTAAGGGGCATCTTAATTCGCGGTCACAAATTAAGAAATTATGACCATTATCTTATAAGAGATTGAACCAAGTTAAAATAAATGATTTTACGGTATATGTCATGTTCACTATCATGATGATGACTTTTACATTTACTTGGAGGGAATCAAGTCCTCAACTAGACTTTGCCAAATGTCTTAAAGAATCATAAGAAGATCAAAATTCGTGAGAGTGAAATATTGGTCAAGATGTCATTTGATGAAGTAACATCTTCATGTCAAATAAAAGAGTTTGTGATGACCATTACGTCTAAAGAAAATAAATCATGATTGCGAATTTCACTTTGGCTCAAAGGACATAACAACTATTTTTCTTAGATAACAAATGGTTATGTGCCACATGGACCAGTCATTAGATACAAATGAGATTCTCTACTGTGAATCAAGCAAATTCAGTGCAATATGAAAAATCACGATCGCGATTGCTTAGTCATGACTACGAACATAGTCTGACAACCATTAAATGCAAGATTTTCCTAGCATACCCTAGAAATTTAGACATAGTTTTAAATGTAACATCTCTTTGGCAGTTGTTGCCTATAAATACTCCACCAAATGAACTTGAATGCTAGAGAATAGTATTCATTTGTGGTAAAACTCTTGTAATTTTATTTCTCAACCTTTGAATATTTAATTTCTTATATGTGAGTTTTTATTATTTGGTGTGAGCATTAAACACCATTGGGTTGGGTTTTGGAGTTAGCCTTTATTGTAAAACTCTGGTATAAGTTAAGTGTGAGCCTTAGGAAAACACTTATAAGGTTTGGTGTGAGCCTAAACACTAGATTGAGTGTGAGCATTGGGAAAACATTTGTAAGATTTGGTATAAGCCTAAACACTAGGTTGAGTGTGAGCCTTAGTAAAACACTTGTAAGGTTTGGTGTGAGCCTAATTACTAAGTTAAGTGTGAGCCTTGGAAAAATACTTGTAAGGTTTGGTGTAAGCCTAAACACTAAGTTGAGTGTGAGGTTGTAAAACACTAGTGATTTCGTGAAACACCTAATTGCTGAATTGGAGAGTGGATGTAGGGTTGGTTAATGCCTAAACCACTATAAATCTTTTGTGTTCATTATTTTCCTTCTCTTTCTCTAGTCTTTTGTTTATGTGAGCTTTCTCTAAAAGTTTAAAATTGCTAACAATTTAACCCTCCTTCTTAGTGTATAAGGGCTAACAGTTCTCTCCTTTACAAACATACAAACATTCTCTTTCTAAAATCTAGACCAACTCCTCAAAAACAAACAACCAAACATGATGGTACCTAAAATACATAACACTTAGCAAAGGAAAACTCCCCCTATCCATATGTTTCCTTCTAACAAATTTTCCAAGATATTCAAACACAAATTCAATTGACATAACTTAGGGTTTCATGTTTTCTTCAAAATTTGACGAAAACAAGAAAAGAAGGATAGTTATAAGAGATTCCTAAATTAAAATGCCAACTAATACCATTGATGGTTCAAAGTTCAAACTCCCCCTTCAACGAAAGCATGTTAAACAAAACAAAAAAGAGGGATAGAGATACATTACAATTAATGATTTCCAAAAGTACAAATTGTTGTGTTCTCCAAAAGCACAAATCTTTTACAAATACTGTAACTCTATTCACCATTGATTCTTCATTTTGAGCAAAGGATGAGCAGCTTTTAGACCTTTAAAATTACACTTTCTTTGGTACCCATTTTCATTTGGATCCATAGGGGTTAGCAGCATGAACATATTCATTTTTGTACCTGGCATAGCAAAAGTATGCTTTGTGGCCATATTTTCATAACAAAATATTGTCAAACGGATGTTTTTCTATGGAGCAAATGTGAGGTGGCTTCTTAAAGGATTGATGTCTAACATTTGAAAGCACCTTTGCATTCTTTTTATAATTAGTTCCATAAGTAAAGGCATGATTTGCCTTTAGCCTGTGAGAGTGTAAGTGAGAGTAATTATGATCATACACATGAGTCTTTTGTATATGGACCCTAGAGTAAGTATGAGCATGTGTAATTTTTATTCTAGGTGTAGAGTGTAGCACATTTTGCCTTCTTTGCTTATATGATGCATACATATAAGCATGGTTAGCCTTTTTCTTAGGTTTTATAGTATATGCATGTGTTAGTGTTATGCTCTTAGGCTTTGCATTTGCATTAGCCTTTTGTGAAGAGCTTTGTGATTCAATACCTTAGAGACTAGGTATTTTAGAAAGTAAAGCTCTAACAAACACACATTTAGAAGTAGAGGAAGAGGCATGATTGTATCCAATGCCATGTTTCATACTAGCATCTCTTTAAGAGTCCAAAATTAAATCTAGTTTTTCTTTTCCTTTACTAAAATTTCAAAGAGAGTTTTACAAGTCTAAAACCTTCTTTTCTAAACTTTCATTTTGTTTGGAAAAAAGTTTCATAAAATTTCTTTTCGGAGTTTAACTCTTCATTTTCCCTTTCCAAAGCATCAATTTTCTTTTTCAAAAATTCTCTTTCATTAGAATCTAAGAAAAAATGCTTTTGAAAGCAATTCCTCCTTTTCTTTTCTCAAACATTTAACTTCTTTAAAAAACTCAATTTTAGAAATCGAGGAAATTTCATTTTCAAAGATACATTTTCATTTCTCTAATTCTTATTCCTCTAAAAAGATTTATCCAGATCATTATTTGTTGATTTAAAGGCCTTAATAAGATTTTCTACTATGAACATTTCTTTCATATCATCATCAAGTTCACATACCTCATTTGGAGAGTCCTTATTCGATTCATCATCAATGGCTATTAGACATCTAGCTTTCACTTTCTTTTTTGCCTTCCTCTTTTTTATCCTTCTGTTGCAGGAGAATTCATTATTACTTGTGGAAGTGGAGTTCATTAAGCTCCTCTTTTCCTCTTAATAATGATCTTCCAACTCTATAGACAGATTGCTTTCTTTAGTTTGAATTGATCCATTCTTGGGAAAGCTTCCATAATAAAAAGACTTAATGGTTTCCATGATCATGTACCTCTTGCACTTAAGCTTCAAAAAAGGGTAGGCTTTGATACCAATTATTGGAATAAGTGGTAGATGTGGCAACCTAAGAAAAGGGGTGAATTGGATTGTAAATGAAACCACAATGTTGGACTAGGTTGATTTAACCTAAGTCATGAACCTCTTTTGATTTTGACAATAGAGATTGATCAATTCTAATACTTTCATTAAGTGTTGTTTTGCAGATTATAAGTTAGATTTTTTCATTGAAAGTAAGATGAAATTCAAAATCCCTAACAATGTAAAGATAATCCAAATTCATAGTGTGTGTATGGTAAATCACAACCGCGAATCAATCATAAGAAAGGATGAAGCTAGGCCAGACGAATTCGAGGGCTATTTCACTACTGCGAACTATCCAAAGACTGTAAAGCCTTAGTCATAGAGGAATTTACAGTGAGTGTCATGCCAGGTTCGCAACTGCTACTTTTATAGTGACAATGGAGGGAACCAAAGCCATAACCATAGCGTGTCAAGTGTCCATTAAAAGATAAAAAATCACGAGGGCAAAAATTTGGTAATAACCGTGACTCAAGGAGTTGAAGCTTCCTCACCAAATAGAGGAATTTGCGGTCTCAATTACACCAAAGACGTAGGTATCTCATGACCACAACATTTAATAGTGGTTCGAACACGACTATATTTTCCTATACAACTAATGGAAAGCTGACACATGGACTAGCTGTTAAACATAAACGGGGTTTTTCGCTGAAATTTTTAGCCCCATAATGGAAATTGGAAATTTGCGACCATGAATTGGTAGTAATGACTGTGACTTCTGTCTGACAAGCATTTAATGCTAAATCTGCCTAGCACATCTTGGAGATTTATTGATAGTTTTAGTCCAATGTCTCTTTGGTAGATATGAGATTTAAATACTCCACCAAACAAATGAAAAAGCAAGAGAATTCATTAATTGGTAACCAATAGCTTGCAAATTTGCTACTTATTCTTTCAATTCTCATTTATGTGTTTGTGATTGTTTGGTATGGGCAATAAATATCATTGTAAGAGGTTTTAGTGTGAGCCTTGAAAACACTTGTAAGAGATTTTTGTGTGAGCCTAGAAAACACATGATGTAAGGTTGTTGTGTGAGCCATAAACAAAAGTTGTAAAAGTTTGGTGTAAGCTTGGAAACACCTATTGAGTTGAGTGAAATACCCACTTGTAGAGAATTAGGGAGTGGACGTAGGGTTAGTTAACACCCGAACCACTATAAACACTCATGTCAATTTCATTCTTCTCCTACTCATCTTTTTAAATACATTAACCCTCTTTTAATTTTTAAATTGAACACCAATTCAACCCTCCTTCTTGGTGCCCTAGGCCAACACGCAAACACAAACAAACTAAGTTGAAACAAACAACGCAAATCAATAAAAGGATTTTATAGTGATTTGGCAACATGCCTACTCCATTCCCTAAGTTTTAACTTAGGCCCTTTTATTCCTTTTGTATACTCAAGAATAACCTTTCCCTTTTTAAGTCTCAAAGAAAACTTTCCTTTTTACATGCTCAAAAAGAACCTCCCTTTTATAGGCTCAAGACAACCATCCTTTTTACAGGCTCAAGTATAACCTTTACCATCACTCTCTTTTACAAGGAACAAGCCAACCCAACCCCTTATATTTCCTAAGGTACAAATTCCTATTAATTAGGCAGCAAATGCACTATTAGTGCTCAAGAAAACCTACTCTCAAAAAGAGTAACAAAGAAATCTCACTCTACCCAAAATACAAGCAACACCCAAAAGTTTTACATAAAGAGTTATAAAGATGTTCTCTAGTTGATTACAAATGCTCTCCAAACTTTCTAACCTAATTTCTAGTCTTCAAAATGCTCCTTATATAGTCAAATTCCAAAAACTAGTCATTGGAATAGTTGATGTTCAATTTGATAGCTTTTTTACAACACTAGCCATTAGAGGAGACAACATTCGGTGTTCTTCATTAACCTTCGTTGAACTTATAATGGTTACTTCCAATGCTCATTCTCCATAATTCAACGTATGATATCCTATTTACTAATCATTCCTAATGTAGGTGCATTAACTCATTCCTAAAACATGGAATACTAAAGTGACATAACATCATTAAAATTTTTATCATTTTATCCATTGTCATTAAAAGACCTTCTTTCAATTATTTTTCACATTACATTTCTTATTTCACAATTTAGTAACTATTTACAACAAAGTATACATGGCTAAACAAATTATAATACTAATACACTACATACTAGGCCAAACTTTTATTAGATTGCTACATAACAACTTCGAAATGCAAACTGGATGCAATCTTTAGTCTACTCTTCCTAAAAGAAAATTTAATGCAAAGGAGTGAAATTGCATACTTAGTAAGTAAACACATAATGATACTTCAGTCTCAAATAACATAATAAACATCGAAATATAAATAACTCATCATCATATCCATGCACGAAATAAAGAGTTTTTACTCTTTAATGCCACACAGGCTATCAAATGTTATTACCACACAGGCTGTTATATATTGTTGGCATACAGGCTATCATATTCGGTTGCCACATAGGCTATAAATATTATTGCCATACAGGCTATAGATATCACTGCCACATAGGCCATCAAATTTGGTTGCCACACAAGCTATAAATATTGTTGTCGCACAGGCTATAAATATCATTGTCATACAGGCTATCATATTTGGTTGTCACACAAACTATAAATATTGTTGCCACATAGGCTATAGATATCATTGCAACACATGCTATCATATTTGGTTGCCACATAAGCTATAATTATTGTTGTCACATAGGCTATAGATATCATTGCCACACAGGCTATCAAATGTTATTGTCACACGGGTTGTTATATTTGGTTGCCATACAGGTTATAAATATTGTTGCCACACAGACCATAGATATCATTGCCATACAAGCTATCAAATGTTATTGCCACACAGGCTATTATATATTATTGCCATACAGGCTATAAAAATAATTGCCACAGAAGCTATCAAATGTTGTTGCCACATATTCTATCATATTTAGTTGCCACATAAGCTATAAATATTATTGTGCACAAGCTATAAACATTGTTGCCACATAGGCTATAGATATCATTGCCACATAGGCTATTATATTTGGTTGCCACATAGGCTATAAATATTGTTGCTTACCCAAGAACATCAAGTATTAGTCTTTCAAAAAATCAACTATAAATCCAACAAAATTCCAGCAATATAATGACTAATAACAACACCCATAGGTCATATCACAACATACTTTCATTCCCAAGTCATAATTCATCAACGTCTCATGAAAATAAATAATTCAAGGGTATAATAATCTTTTCATCAATGTATTCATCAATATCATCTCACTAAACAACATTTCATTCCATTGAGTATATGTTCATGGCATTTAACCAATCACACATTCAGTACCATTAGCCATTTACGTACCTCCTCCTTATAGCTATTAAGTTGTGGATGGTCCTAGCTTATTCCTAATATTATCTTCAATGCCTCGAGGATCTATTTCAATACACCAAATCAATCCATGATGATAAAATACAATTTTCATCTTGTTATGCAAATGCTCCAATAAAATATCATGAACTTGATAGGTTTTTTATGATTATTTTTTACTCACAAATCTAAATGACTTGATTTTTTAAAAATTGAACTAGACATATATGGGTACACCATATCCAAAATTTAGTGCAAAATATGCACTACATAATTTATGGTCAATTTTATAAATTTGCCCTATTTCAATGTCATCTCAGTATGAGTAGGTCTTACAATCTTGGGTATATATCAAATCTTACAAATCCCATTGAAAAAATAATTTACCAGAGGTTACAAAACACATAAAGGAACATTTTTTATGTTTTACTGATTACCAAAGTCAACCTATAAAGTCACCAAAACAATTGACCAATCTCAGGGTGAGCAGGTTTTCAACATGTTGACAATCAGTCATGATGAAGGAGCAATATCTCATTAACCAAGATAAATTTGGCAAAAATACTTTACAAGCATGTATATCAAAATAAATATACAAGTTTCAAGTTTGGAACATCATCAAATTATCATTTTATGGCCATTAAATTCTTGGAAAATAGAATTAAAAGACTAATGAGGTTTCATCAGGTTCAGAGTCAGTCACAATCAATGAGACTTATCTCATTCCACAAAACAAATTAAGTGAAAATTATTTACAGGTGTTTAGAAGGGATATAACCCTACAAATTTCATGTTTTTCACTTTGTCTAAATCAGCAGATAAGATCATCAAAATATATGAAAACAGAAAGACTGAGGCGATTTTAGTTGGTTGTGATGCAACACAAATTAAGGAGCCATAGCTCTTCACACACACCAAATTAAGCAAAACTGGTTCACATGCTTTTTTAGGGGGCATAAGGCTACAACTTTCATGGTTTAAACTTTCCTTAGTTCCTCTCCTAGTGTTATGAAATTGTGGGTAAAATAAGTTGCTTTAATAATAAAACCAACACAATCAGCTCTAATTTTCTTAAGCTATAAACTCCATATATGAGCTCCATCTCAAATACTCCATAATTCTTACTAGACATGCAAGATTAACATTTCATGAGGGAGGAATTTCATGTTGGAAGAAGATACAATCACTTATCTATTTTTCCAAAACTATAAAAGCTTAGGGTTTCCTTAAAGCTAGCTCATTCTTTTCCCTCTTCTTCTTCTTCTTTTTCTTCTTCTTCCTCCTTTCTTCCTTTCTTTCTTTCTATTTTTCATAATCCCCCATGTTTTTGGCTCTTAAATGTCATCTTAAAAGATGAAAATTTTAATTTGTATACCTACCCTAATAAGACAAAATCATGGTGTCTCACTACTATTAATTTGAAGTTTAATATTCCTCTTTTAGTCCTTCTTCTTCACTCTTTCATAACCTCCATCCATCTCTTAATCCCTATATGCTCCTTATACTTTTAAACAAGCTCTAAAACACCACTAATCCAAATACTATAACACACACATAATAGATGACAATTTGCCATGCCATTATGCAAACATCATATTCATATATAAATGCAACAATGTAAGTGTTATTGTCATGCTTATGTCATGTGATGTATATATTCAAATATAACATAATTAAAATGCATATAATTTAGGTTGATGATGTTACACAATGCTTGTTGGCTTTGACTATAACTTTTGTTAAGCAATAACAATGCACATTCTTCATTTCCAAAAAGCTTAAACTTTATGCTCTCTTTTTCAAACTTTACACAATTGTTTTCTATACCTATTAAGCTACTTGCATTGCTCATTAAAAACTCCTTCAATGCCTGTTAAGAAAGGTCAATGCCCATTTCAAGTTCTAAAAGCTATAGCTCAAGTTTAGACACTTTTCTAATGCCTGTTGTAAAAATGCAACTCCTATTATAAGGGCAAGATCAATGCCCGTTGTGAAAACACAATGCCCGTTGTGAAAACACAATGCCCATTGTGAAACACAATTCCTATTGTGAGGTTTAATGTGCATAGCTATGCCTGACCAATTGTCCAACATCCTAATACATGTTGGAAAATTTTCAATTCCTCTTAAATCATTCAATGCCTATGGCGATGTCTATAATGCATAGCTCATGTCATACCAATTATCTAACTCCTTTTACTAGTTGTTCAATGCATGCTAAATGTTCACAATGCCCGTTTGGAATCTCACAATGCTCATTGAATGTGCATAACTACACCTCTAATAAAAAAAACTTAGGATCATATATTATGGCCATATATCCTTTAAGCATTCATACCATTCTCCCCCAACATTCTCTCCTTAAAGAATACAAAAACACTAAAATACAAACATTAGAACTTTTCAAGGTTTTGTCATTATTTTGTTATCATTCAAAACACATCATTCAAAGTAAAAGAGTGAGTCCAATGCCTTGGGGTCACATATTCTCCAAACATTCTCTCCCTAGCATTCACAACAAGGGTAAGGGAAAGAGCGCCTAATTCTCCTGAGGTAACTTCGGCCAAATGACAATATAGATTGTAAACCGTTAGTTATCACCAAATAGGGTGAAGCCAATAAGGATCATCTTCATCGATGCACTCGATAAGGGGCTTACCTCTATAAAGCCCACACTGAGAATGCATCTACTTTAGGGCATCATAGTGGCAACATCCTCGTCAAAAAACTCCTTTGGAATGTCGAATATCTTGCCATCAGTAAAGTTGGCCATGGTAAAGTTTTTTAAAGACATGGGAAAACCTAAAAGCTAAGCATAGAAAGTTTAAGTGACAAAAAGAATAAAGAGAGGAAATGAAAGAACAAATGGTCAAGGTCGCTATCAAGGGGTTTATATAGTGGGGTTGGTATATGCAGCCTAGAGTAGTTTATGCAAACCAACCTGCATGTTACGAAGGAAGGTTCCATCAAGTGGTCTATATAAACCAACCTTGGTCTATACTGACCACTTAGATTGGGCAAGCCTAATTTGACCTCTTAAGCCTAATTACCAAAATCAAACCCCTAAAGCCCAATCAGTATTAAATTCCCAACTTCATTAAAGCCTAATCATAAAAAAAATGGCCTTGCACAAAGCCAAAGAAGAAAATTTAACCCTTTAAATTACCAAATAAATTATCATAATACCCCTGTTGCTATAAGGACATCCAAAAGACAATCTGATCCTTCAAAATTACTGACCAAATTACTAAAATGCCCTCTAACTACAAACTTGACTTCCCCTGAAGCATATAAGGAATTTTTAATGGGAAATTTGTCATAATGAAAGTATTTGAACCTATAAAAGCACTTTCTACAACATTGGGGGCAAGCCCATTGCCTTGGGATTAAACGAACCTCCTAAAATTACTAAAAGGGCTATAAGAGTGCCACATCATTTTTAACTTATTAGAAGGGTGGAAATGACATAAGATCAACCCCAAGTGGCCTCTTTAAGCCATGACCACCAGCCAAAAAGGCTTAAGCACTTACAAAAGATTCAAGAACATTAGTAGATATGATAAGACAACTACAAGCATACTAAATACAAGAAACACCTAGTACTCACTAGAGAGCTACCAGAACAAACTCAATACCTATTAGAAAAGAAATTAAGAAATATAAAAACTACCTAGTTCCTACTAGAAAGTTGTTAAAACATCTTCAATACTAGTAAAAGAGCTACTAAAGGATATAAAAATATCTGGCACCTGCTAAAAAGCTACCAAAACATCCTTAGTTTCTACTAGAGATCTACTAAAGGATACAAGAATGCCTAGTACCTACTAAAGGGCTACCAAAACAAACTCAATGCCTACTTGAAAGCCACTATAATGCCTCGTTCCTACTTAAAAGCTATTGGAAGTACCCAGAACACATTTGTACCTATTAGAGAACTATCAGAACAAGTTTTAATACTTACCTAAAGAGTTGCTAGAGAATTATATCCTTTGTTATCCTTACTAATGTTTGCATTTCTTACATAGCTTGATGAGACTTATTCAAATAGTCATTTCTCAAATGATGTTTTCTAAGCCTTATAAAGGATAGGACAAACTATAAACATCATATTCTGAGCCTGAGGATGCGAGCTTGATATTAAAAATCACTAAAAATATTCCTTAGAATGCAAAGGGGAAATCACCAAAAGAAAAGAAATAAGGCCTTAGGAACCTTAAAGAAGCCTAAAGACAAGTTTAAGACAAAGCCTAAAACTAAGCCTAGGCTATTAACACAGGCTCAATGTGTTATACAACCTATTAAATAGGGCTATTCAGCCTGGGGTAGAGCTATACAACCCTAGCTTAAACCCTAACCCTTAGAACCTTCTAGAATTAGTCCCTCAATTAACCTTGAGGTTGTACAACCCTAACGGTTGGATGTATAACCTAAACATGGCTATAAAGCCCATATGCAAACCTTAAATCCTAGAAACTTCACCTTTTTCTTCATGATTGAACACAAATAAGGTATAACCAAAACCATGTCTAGCTCTCGTATAAATTCCCCTTCATTTGAAGATGATGGGGAGTCTTGGACAACCCTAAGGTTACTTTGTTAAAATCCTAGCTCAACCCAAATCCTTTAAAGATCAAACACTACCCAAATATACTAGCATCCAAGGTAGTTCCTAAGGCTACAAGATTACACTTTCCACTTCCAATAGAATTTTGGAGGCAAATATTTAACTTATGAGCCTTTAAAGGGAAAAGGAATATTTAAAGGCATCCAGAAGACTCCTTGTAACATCCCTATCCATGTTCATTTGCATTATCACATGAACATATACATTGGATAAATGATCATTTAGTCATGCGATTTGTAGAAGCATGACAATGACACTTGCACCGTTATATTTGGGACACTTGAACATATATGTAGTGTTTGTATAGCTACATGGGAAATTATCTTATGTTATGTGCATGTTATAGCATCATAAATAATGGTGTTATAGAGCTTATTTAAGAGTATAAGGAGCATTTAAGGATGGAGAGATGGATAGAGGTGCTTAAGGAGTGAAGAAGAGGGACTAAAAAAGGAAAAGTGAACTTCCAACCAATAGAAATAAAGCACCATGATTTTATATTGTTATAATAAGTTATATATGACAATTAGGGTCAGAAATGAGGGGTAATTCGTGAGGTATGGCAGAAAGAGAGTGAGAGAGAGAGCTAAGGAAGAAGAAGAAGAAGAAGAAGAAGAAGAAGAAGAAGA
>CATIWR010102090.1:0-35213 GCA_949677035.1 Omphalea diandra | reverse complement strand
CGAAACTTATACCCCTACCTGAATCCCCTCCTTCTATCTTTCGCACTGCTATACCATTAATTTATTTTAGAAATTTCAGATTTTTAAATTCATTATTTTTCATTGTTTGGTTGCTAGATAATAGAGAAATTTAAGTCTTTGCTACTTGTGAAATTTCATTCTCATGGGAACATTTTTACTTTTCTTTATATTACTTGAGGTGATTTATTCACTTACAAGAGTTCTACACACAATAGAGAGCTCCTTCAGGTATGTTGTTTTGTGTTTATTTTTATTAAATTTTGATTTTGTTTTGTTTGTGGTTTTTAAATTGAGTTTGTGTGATTTAGGGGAAGCTTTATTTTTTGGAATATTGAGCAGTTTTTCATGTTGTTATTTGTTTATTTATTATTTGGAGACAATTGCATTAGGCAAGTGTTGAAACTGTGATATGGTGCTAGCAATATCTTTTTCTTTTCTGTCGCCTGTTATTTTGATGAATATATTAGGAAAGGAACATGAAAATGAGTACTTATTCTTGTTCACGATTTAATTAGAATGATTGATTGTATTGGCATAAGTTTATTTTTTAATCTATTTCATCTCACTTTTGCTTGTCTTGGGGTTTGAAGTACAGTGTTAAAGTCATCAATATTGTTGCTGAGGTTCCTCGGAGTGCTAGTTGTTCTTGATTTTTTAAATTTGTCATTGTCGGAACGGTAGGCATAGGAAAATTGCAACTTTTGGATATAATTTGAAGATATGTCTCTTGTTTTGGGCCATGAAACAGGGGCAGGGATTATTATTTATCTGATGCTCCCCAGTGCCCGGGAATGTAGTGTAATAATTTGCAAGTGTGGAAGTATGTAATTGTAGCTGCATTAGATAAGTGGTGGAACTGTGAGTTTTGAACCCAACCTGCTCATTGTGCAATGGACAGTAAAATTTTGAACCCAGCCTGCTCATTGTGCAATGGACAGTAAAAAAGTTCTTTGAAATATCAATTTATCCAGAAAACAAAGACTATTTTTCATGCAGCTCTTTGTAACATAAATCAGTTTGCATGTTTTGACTTTAATTCATTTCCTTGAAGTTAGGATTTTTTTAAAAAATTTTTATCATACCTAACTTATTCTTGCCTAACTCATTCATGTCTAATAAAAACCATATACACAAAGATCATTGAGTGTTCTTAATTATTGGTAATGTAAATTTATGCTGCTACATTCATTAGCAGTTCGTTGGTCACATATTACAAAAGATAGACCTGCTTCTTCTTCTTTTTTTTTTTTAACGAAAAAATAAAGGAGAAAATACGTTTCAATGATTTCACTTGGAGAAGTTCTTGGTTGTGATTCTGTATTGCAGTCATTTCATAAGAGGTTGGGTTAAGGTTGTCCAACAAGTTGCACAACTTTAGACATTATTTGGATTCTTGGATGCTATTTTGTATTGACATCTAAGTGTTGCACTGTGATATGACCTATGTAAGGTTAAAAATATTATAATTTTCATTAATGGATGATTATATTAATTTTATTAGGAAATAATGGCAAACTAAAGAATCTTAGTGTTAGCCCATTGCTATGCAAAATGGATGTAATATTTCCAGGGACATTTTGATCATAGCTATTACAAGCTTTGCTTGGTGTATTGAGCAATGTGTTAAAATTAAAATTTTTATGAATTATTTTTATATGTGGCTTAAATGAGTAATATACTTGTAAAACAAAAAGATCGTAACACATTGATGATCTACTAAGAAATTGTTATGTAACAATCTAAAATTTATATCAAGATTGTGATGGATGACATATAGTTGTAGTGGATTCCTCTCTATTTTGTACATTACATTGCTAGCGAACAATTTAGGACATATTTTTTTCCCTTTTCTTTTCATTGTTTTTGTAGTTAGACTTTCGGTAATTATCATTAAATTAGTAAATTATAAAGGAGAAATTAATATCGATAATTCCTATATTTCATAAAAATAAAAGTGTAAACCATAAAAAACCTGAACTTAGTAGTAGCAAGATTATTTTTGTATAACTAGAATTAATCATATCTAATATGAACAAACAAAACCTGTGACCTGAACATAGTAGTAGTAAGATTATTTTTATATAACTAGAATTAATCATATCTAATATGAACAAACAAAACCTGTGACCTCTTGTTACTCTCTAAACTTTAGAACCAACTCTTTTATATAATAATTAATTGAAATATAATTGGCTAGTAAAAATGTACTCTTTTTTGGTAGTATTTGGGTGACAGATTTTCACCAGTAAGATCAAAACATATTAAGCTAATTGGTTATATAGATTTTATGGTTCAAAACTCAAAAGATTGAGATTAACAAAAACAATGTTTCCAAAGTAACATCACCTAGAACAATCCGCTAGGTCATGTAACTACAACTTTTTCTATGAAAATTTGTGAGATTTTTCCTAGATTGTGACAGTTCTTATTACTAATCAATTTGAATTTTAGGAAGTTCTAAGTAAATTTAGTATAATTAAGAAATAGATCCTTACAAAAGAATGTTTCCAAAAGCAGCATCAGTATGTTGGTTTGGTTTTACATTTTTATATACCTACAACCATCAACGTCTTTGTATTTAGTATTGTAGAATAGAATAAGTAGAAGTCCCCAATTAAAACTAAAATTTTCAAAGAATAACTCATTCAAAGAAGGAAAATGGTTCCTAGAACACAAGAAAAAGTCTATACATTTCTCAAGAATCATAGATTTATCCTAGCTTTAGATTTTATTTTTTTTATTTTTAGTCTATTCATTTGGGCTTCATTATTATTGAACTTGGTTGATCAAACCTAAGTCAAGCCTTTCTTTTGATACTGACAATATATACTGAAATACTCTAATCATGTTTTTTAAGTATGGTGATTGCAAAAATAAAATTGGCATTCCATTGGAAGTTGAACGTAACCAAGATTCAAGAATAACTCATAAATTGTGCATGCTACAAGTAAATAGTGACTGTTATTTCAATCAAAGCATGACACAATTCGGACAATTCAATTCGCAGTCATTACAACTAAAATTGTTATGTATTTTATTTTTCTTCTACTTCGAATGGAAGCTTCCAACCAAAGTGGCAAGTGATAGTGAAGAATTGATTCCAAGAGAAGAATGGGTGGAAGCTCAAAGAAAGTCAAATGGCAAGAACAAGAGAGTAATGGTTGTTCTCCTTAGTTCTTTATCAAAAGAGGAGATTGGTAGAGTTCATCATTGCCCAACCATACATAAGATATGAAAGGCTTTGGAGAACTACTACAAAGGTATTACACTTATAAAATCTAGTAGGTTGGAGATGTATGTAATGGAGTGAGAACTCTTTATGATGAAAGACAATGAAAGTATCATCGACATGACCAATAAACTCTTATCCATTATCACAAACATGAAGAAGTTTGAAAGAATTCTCACAAACCATGAGGTAAATATGAAAATTCTTAAATCTCTTCCTCTTGAAAAGTTTGGTGCTAGAGTATATAGTATACAATAATCTAATCTAGAAATTGAAAAGGTGCAAATGAATGTCCTTATTCATAAGCTACTTACTCATGATCTATCCATAAAGAAGGATAGAAAAATGAAGAAGTTGAGACGACAAGGGGACAAAAATAAAAAATTAAAGAAGAAGACTTTTGCTTTCAAATCAAGCAAGGACAAGAAAGTGGCAAAAAACACTAGTGATAGTGATGAAAGTGATAAAGAAGGAGAGGAATTTGTAATGCTCTCAAGGAGATCCAAAGATCTCACGAAAAGAAGGAAAGAGATAAGGAACCTTAAGAAGACATCATCCTCACCCTACTTTAAGGAGAAGAAGAATGAGGTGACTTGTTTTGAATGTGAAAAGCAAGATCACATAAAATTTGAATGTTCCAAGCTTAAAAAGAATAAGAAGTGGGATAAAGAGGAAAAGAAAAACTTAAAAGTTACATGGGATGATGATTCAAGTAAGGAAAAGGAAGAAGAAGAGTTTACAAACTTTAACTTCACGACTCGAGAACAACTCACATGAGGTAAGTATTTTTTTTTTCTCACTCTTTTGATGAATATGGTGTGTTTGAGAATGAAGAGGATGAGCTTCTTGAAAATCTAACATTGAGATGTGATAAATATAAGTCTAAAATGAAAACTTAAAAGAAAAAATGTTCAAAACTTGAGGATAAATTTAAGGATTTAAATGATCTTATAAATTTCATATTTCAATGCCACTATTGTATGAGGTATGGAATCAAGGTCTTTTGCAATATTAGGAAGACACAACTCAAATTGGAGGATCCTTCCATGCGTAACCTCCAATAACCTAAGTATGCTTGAGTGCCTTAACAAAGGTGAAATGTGTTTATGTTATAGGAATGCTTAGAAGCCAACAAAGAGGTTAAGGATTAATATATGGATAGTGGGTACTCAAAGCACATTACCGATAGTAAGAAGTTATTCATAGCCATTAAATAGAAGTATAATGGCAATGTCACATTTGAAAACAATGCCAAAAATAAAGTAATTAGCATTGGAATTATTGGTAAAAAAGGTTGTTTTCTCATTAAGTATAAGTCAATTATGTGACAAAGATAATAAAGTCACCTTTAACCCTAGAGAATTTTAGGTTACCACCTTGGTGGATAAGAATATAGTCTTTAAGGGTGAAAGAAGAGACAATACTTACCTAATTGACTTAGACAATTTGACTAACCAATCGTTTAAGTGTCTTGTTTCCATAACAATGAGTCTTGGTTTTGGCATAAAAGATTTAGACATGCTAGCATGGAGCTTCTATAAAGTTTGTCAAAAGGAGAGTTGGTGAAGGGTCTTCTAAAACTCAAGTTCAAAAAGTGTAAGACATATGGGTCATACCAAATGGGGAAGCAACACCAACATCCTTCAAAGCAAAGAATGTTGTAAGTACTTATAGGCCTCTTCAACTTATTCATATAGACTTAGTTGGACCTACTAGGAATGTTAACCTTGGTGGAAAGCATTATGCATTTGTCTTAGTTAATGATTACTCTAGCTTCACTTAGGTATCCTTTCTTATTCATAAGAGTGATACTTTTGAAGCTTACAAAAGTTTTGCTAAAAGAGTTCAAAATGAAAAATGTTACTTCATTTCTTCCATTAGGAGTGACCATAGAAAAGAATTTCAAAATGAATCTTTTGAAAATTATTGCTTAGAGAATGAGATTTTTCACAACTTTTCTACCCTTAAAACTCCACAATAAAATGGTATTATAGAAAGAAAAAAAATAAAACTTTCGTCAAGATGGATAAAATTATGATTAATAAGTATTCCTTACTAAATTACTTTTCGGTCGAAGTCATCAATATCTCATGTTATATTGCAAACCGTGTTTTCAAAAAACCCATTATAAACAAAACCTCTTATGAGCTATGAAATGGAATAAAACCTAAAATTTCATACCTTAGAGTATTCGAATGCAAATGTTACATTTTAAATACCAAGGACAATCTTGAAAAATTTGCTTCAAAAATCAATGAAGGTATTTTTCTTGCCTACACTACCACTGGCAAAGCCTATAGGTTCTTTAACAAAAAGTTTTATGGTAGTTGGAGAGTCTATGAATATTGTATTTGATGAGTCTAGCAAACTTCATCTTGAGAAAGGTTTTCTTGTTGATGATCTTATAGGTGACTTTGAAAAGATGGAGCTTGATTCAACTTTTCAGGAAAATGTGATTGATCTTAAAGATAATGAGTCACCGCAAGAAGTAGAAGGATCTCAACCTCAACAAGAGGAGAACCAAGCTCAAGGACTCCCTAAGGATTAAAGATACTTTAAGAATCACCTAAATGATCTTATCATTGGTGAGACTTCAAAGCCAGTAAGTACTAGAGCTTAATTATATGATTTAGATAATAATCTTATTTTTATTTCTCAAATTGAGGCAAAATTAATTGATGAGGCTCTTAATGATGAAAGTTGGGTGATTGCTATGCAAGAGAAACTCAACCAATTAGAGAGAAACAAAGTTTAAGAACTTGTTCCTAGGCCTCAGGAACACCCAGTTGTGGGAAGCAAATGGGTGTTTAGGAATAAGTTAGATGAGTAAGGTTTTATTACAAGAAACAAAGCTAGATTGGTTGCTAAAGGATACAACTAAAAGGAAGACATTAATTATGATGAAATATTTAACTTTATTACAAGATTAAAGACCATTAGAATTCTTCCAAGAATTTTAATCTTTTTCAAATCGATGTGAATAGTGCATTTCTAAATGGTTCTGTTGAGGAGAAAGTTTATGTTGAACAACTTTTGGGTTTTGAGTCATGATTTTTTAAATCATGTTTTCAAATTAATTAAGGCCTTATATGGTTTGAAACAAGCTCTAAGAGCTTGACATGAAAGACTTAGTTCATTTCTTTTACAAATGATTTTAAAAAAGGTAAAGTTGACACAACCTTGTTTGTGAAAAAACATAAAATGGATACACTCATTATGCAAATATATATTGATGATATTATATTTGGTGCTACTAGTGAATCTCTTGGTCAAATTCACTAGGGATTTTGAGATGAGCAAGATGGGTGAGGTCAAATTCTTTCTTGGTCTTCAAATTAAGCAAACTAAATAAGGCATCTTCATCAACCAAGCTAAGTACACAAATGATCTACTGAAAAAGTTTGGCATGGATGGATGCAAGATAGCTAAGACCCCAATGAGTGTAACTATTACGCTAGACAAAGATGAATCGGGTAAACCTATTGATGAGAAGACATATAAGGTTATGATTGGCTCTCTCCTCTATCTCACATGTAGACTTGATATTATGTTTAGTGTTTAGTTGTGTGTTAGATTCTACTATGGCCCTAAGGAATCATACTTACATGTTGTTAAGAGAATTTTAAAGTATTCGCATGGAACATATCATTTAGACTTTGGTATACTAGGAATTCATCATTTAGTCTTCTTGGAAATTTGAATACGGATTATGCCCGTAGTTTGACAGATAGGAAGAGCACTTCCAAACTTGCCAATTTATTGGTGAATGTTTGGTTTCTTGGTTTAGCAAAAAGTAAGTTTTGGTTACTTTATCTATCATTGAAGCAGAACATGTGGCAGCGGATTATTGATGAACTTAAGTCCTTTGGATGAAGCAACAATTCAAGGATTATGGCAAAGTTATTGATCATATACCTATCAAATGTGATAAAATAAATACAATAAATCTTTCTAAGAATCCCATCAAACATTCAAGAAGCAAACATATTGACATTAGACGTCACTTTCTTAGAGATCATGTCCAAAGTGGTAATATGGTGCTTGAGTTTATAGACACCAATCACCAACTTGCGAATATTTTCACTAAACCCCTCAATGAAGAAAAGATGAACTTTATCAAGAGAGAACTTCAGATGCTTAATGGGAGCTCTTTAAAGTGAAAAAGGATCTCATTGGATGCATATGTTATTGATAATTGATTGTTTGATATGCTTATTGTTTATGCTCATTTTTTTTAATGTATATATCAATTCAATAACACTTAAGCCTTTCTTTGTGCTCAAGTGCATAAATTGAGCATTAACATATCAATTTGATCACTCTAGGTTTAGGCCATCTATTTAAAGTATCCATTTTAGAAGGTTTTTGAAAATTGCCTTTAATTCACAATCGAAATCTTTTGTCACAGTCGTTACTTTCAAGTTAGTTTCAACCTTGAAATCTTCTTTCAATCTTGCTCGCTACTACAAAGTCATGACATCAAAATTTTTCAAATTTCAAAATCCTTGACTATTGACTTCACACATTTTTTAAGAATTCTTATCTGTTATTCAGAAATTTTGCAAATATTGGTCATGACATGTTTGTCACGGATGTGACCTTCGAAAAATCTATGGACATTAACCACTAGCTTTTCAAACCATCCAATCATGCATTTATTATTATTCTAGTCATTTCTTTTTAATTTCAAACCTCTTTTCTGTTTATTTAAAACTCATAAACTCCTCTCTCTCCATTTGTACCTCTTCTCATCTAAACCCTCTACTTTTTCTCAAATCCTCTTCCTTTCTCATCTCTTCCTCTAATTTCATTGCTCCCAAAAAGTTCTCTAGAACAGAAAAAGGCAAGGGCATAGCCTAAGCCTCTTCCCTACCTTCTAGAACTCCCTTACCTCTTCACAAAATGAAAGGAATTACGAGAGAAGAGAAAGATAAGCTTGAGGCAAATGAAAAGAAAACCATTAAAGTAAACGAGATCCCCTTAACATTTCTTCTCACCACTCTCAACTTAAAGGAGGAAATTAATAAATACCTAGACAACCTTGGTTGGATCCCCTTCATATATGGAGAAGAACCGAGCAACAAAGATGTTGTACAAGAATTCATGTGCACTATAAGTATTAGCAAAAAATTTTCATCCAAAGTAGGTATGATTGGCTTAAATTTTCATTGCTTTGGCAAAGATTATTCAATTTTCGACACTAAACTTTGCTCTCTTTTCAATTTTCAAAACAAAGTAGACACCCTACTACCTTAACTTCTTTCAATTTCATTTTCTCTGATTTTTGGCAAATAATTTCCATTGAAAAATGGCATGACCTAAAAAAATTCATTGCCAAAAACATTAAAACACTTTCAATCTAGCTTTTTCATCGCATCATCACCTTTTCAATCAATACAAAGGTTGATGACAATGAAAATGTCTCACAAAAAGACCTTCCATTTATTTACTGCCTTTTTCAAAATCAACCCATCCAAATAGGCAAATTTAAAAATGTGTAAATATATTTTTCATTTAAGAAAATAGAATGTATTATGGTAATTACAATTGATGATTTTTAATCATTATTCACTTATTAATTAAGTGTATAAATAAAAAAAAGTTCCTCACAGTTAGTATTATAGAATGTCTTAGTTATACAAAAGTTTCTCACAGTCAGTATAAATAAATTTTTGAAGTTCAAAATTTACATGCAATCATTCAAAATTCTAATGGTTGAATAACTATATAGTGTTCTAAAACCAAATGAATTATTCAATAATCGAAAGAGTCCTTATTCCTTAATCGTTATGGTGCTAACATTATTTACATATTCATTTGTCATCACTATGAATTAGTTCCATACACTAATTTTTGAATAACTTTATTTATTTAGTACTTTGATTAGAATTCTCTTTCATCATATGGTTAGGTGTTGAAGTTACCTAACTGTAATTTTAACTTCTCATTTTTGTTTTCATGTCCTTCGGTCAAGTGAAAGGACCCAACCTATTACAATAAAAAATAAGTTATACTAGTTCTAAATCTGCGCATTACGTGAGATGATTATAATAGTACATTTTAAATAAATTTAATATTTAAATTCATTAAATAAATAAATAATTAATGGAATGATTAATTATTATTTTATTAAAAATTATTATCAAGTAAATAAAATAAAAACATAAATTTCTCAAATTTTATAATTATGTAGAGATATATTTATAAGAAATGATTGTCTATTGATTCATACCCTCAATTATGAGTACCACAATATTAAGGGAAAGTTAATTAAATTTGAGTGAAGTAATTTCTAATAATCAATTAAATAAATAAAATTAATAGATAATTACAAATTATATATACATAAATGAGATCATTATAACAAACCATTATCTATTGATTCATACTTTTATTCTTATGTAACATAATTTTAAGAGAAAATTTGTTAAATTTGTACAAAATACTTTCTAACAATCTATTACACTGTTTGCTATTTTTTATATATTTGGAATTTTAAATTTTAGTTCTTGTTTAATATTATTACTTTTAAATTTTTCTAATTTCTTGTTTAAAAGTTATTTAAATTTTTACCTTTTAGATTTCTTCAATTTTCTGTTTAAAATTTTTTTTAGAATTTTTATTGTTTAGATTTTTTAATTTCTTATTTAGAAAGTCTTTTTATATGATAATTAATTTTTTAAATTTTCTATTTCGAATTTTTAATAATGTATTTTTTTTGTAATATAATATAAAACAATGACACTCAACAATGTTATACACAATTGTTTGACAAATGACAATTGTTCAAAACTAATTTTAAGACTAAAATTAATAATACATATTGATTAGAGTCTAAGGGTGAATATCGGTGAGTTGAGTTTATTCAATTTAATTTTTATCACAATTGAAATAATTAAATTCATATTTATAGAAATTAAATGAAATAAAAATTTTTATGAACTGAACTAAATCTAATTTGATTTAGTTTCATTTGATTTTTTTTAAAATTATTTTATCATAGATTGTACTTTTTAAATTGTTTGTAAGCATAAAACTTATAACATATTAATTATATATGTATATAGAGAATATATTTTAATTATATTTAAGCGTAAAAATATATTTATATCATTTATTTAAAATTTTTTATAAAAAATTTGATTAATAGGTTTGTTTAATTTTGATTTCTTAAAATTATTTTTTGTAATATTTTTGAATGTCATTAAAGTAGAACTGATTTAAAGTAGGTTTCATAATTGATTTACAGTTTTACCAATTCAACTAATTCAATTTAGCCATATAAAATATTATATTCTAAGGTGAAGATATTATATACAAAATAAATATATGAAAAATATCTAAAATTTAATAAAAATTAAAATTTATATGTTTTTAGAAACTTCAAATAAAATAATGTAATTTTGATTAAATCAGATTAATTTGGTTTGTCAATTTTTTTTTTTTGAATTCTATCGAGTTTGATCAGTATTTAATCATTTTGGTTTTAACTTTTCATTGAATCAATATAATAATCAGTTTTTAGTGTAATTGATTTGATTAATCAATCTGATTCAATTTTAAATTTTTTGGGTCTCATTTTCATGTATATGCAAAATGTCAAAATCTAATTTGAAATTAAGAACTGTACTAAATTGAAGAATAAAGAGTAAGTACAGTTGATTCTTTTTTTTAGATTAATAAAAAATATTTTCATTCATAAATAATTATACAATATCTATAAAAAATTAATTTTATTATCTAAAATAATAATATAAAATTAATTCTCAACATTACTAATAATTACAAATAGCAAGTGTAGCTGATTCTTAGTCTATACATATAGGACCATAAGGATTCAGTGGAAATTGACTAATATGATTTTGAAATTAATGCGTAATAAGCTCAATATGATATCAGCATGATTGACTAAAATAGAAAAAAGAACCAACAAAAAAAAAAAAGATGCCTAATTTATCATCAACATCAGCATGATTTTAATTCACCATATAATTCTCATTAATTTGCTTATTTCCTTAAAGATGGAAATCTGTGCTTGTGATGTGACAATCGATTATGGGACGACCGCATATGCATGTGCATATACGTACATTTGACATACGTGATGACGTGAAGCTCTTGTCCTTAATTTTGAGTTTTTGACCCTTTTATTAGGGATCTAATCACATTTAAATTAGTTTATTTGCCTTCATTAATTGGACAGGGTTTAATTTTGAAACTCAAATATGATCACAAAATCTGATAATTTTTTTGGGTCTAGTCTCAAGTCCCAATTGAACTAAAAAAAACACTACAAAAATTTCATTTTTAATTAATTGCATAATATTATATATTTTATGTTTGATATATAATAGTATAATATTTATATTTAACAATTCTAATATTATTAGAAATAAAAATTAATTTAAGTCCTAGAATGAATTATACATTTACGGAAAATAATGATTTCTTTTTTTTTTTGCAAATCCACGCAATTCACTTTTCAATTTCGATTCTTATACTAAAATTTGAATCAAATGGACCTTATTTCATAATTACAAGATAGAATTTTTTTATGACGTTATTTTCTATTCCTAGATTTGAAGTAAAATTTTATGATGTTATTTTAGTGTAATGACAAAATAATAATAATAATAATAAAGGAATTTAGAAGGGCAAGTTTGGAAATTCAGAGTTGTAACGTGGGTTTGAGGTTGGAACGTGACAGGTGGAGTAGAAACCGGAGAAGAACTAGGCGGATCTACGTATTTTCCGACAATTGTGGACCCTGTAAAGTCAAAATATGCTTCTTGTTTAAAAAAACAGTGTCATAATATGCTTCTGCTTCGGAGATAGACTGGAAATTCCTTCAACAGACAACATAATAACATGTTTTACAACTAACTTAATCATCTAAATTCTTAGCTCTATTTAGGGTCGGCAAAAGTATCAAATAAATTTTGGTTAGAAATTATCATTTTTAACTTCATTGTATTGGATTAATTACTTTTATTTATTTTTTTTAATAGAATAAGGTGGTATTGATAAAACTGAAAATTAAGTATTAAATATTTAAGAGCTGAATTTAAGTGTTGAATGATTTAAATACTGAAAATTCTTAACTATATAGTTATCTGGTATGAACTAAAAATTAAGTGTTGAATCTAACTAATCTCTTTAATAATTATAATTATTATAATACTTAAAATTATTAAGTGATAATTTTATCCTTATCATATTAATCTAATATTTTACAAAATCAAAAATAATTTAAAATTACTTAAAGAATTAAAATGTTTTAATTAAAATATTAATATACTTCTAAATTAATGAAAATGTAAATTAATATATTAAACTAAATAACAATAATGCTCAATATAAATATGAGGAACATGAGTTATTATGAATACTAAAAAAGGTAAAATTCATAATAAAAATTATGAAAATTAACATGTATAAAAATATAGCTAAAAATAAAAATTCAAATATAAACAAACTCATTTGCAATTTAATCTCATAAATTAACTATAAATATCTGATATGACTGGTTGTGATTGCACACCTCTTTTATTATTAGTTGAATTTATGTTGTTGTTGGCAGACAGTCAAAATTTTAGATTCTCTCTATCATCTGTAACAATTGTTCTTTGAAGATAGTTATTACGTATGACAACATATGAAATTATAATATTTTGTTGCACTAAAAATGGATATGGTGTCATTTTCTTCAAAGGAAAATCTTACTTTTAGAATACCAAAAGATCGTTCAATCACATTCCTTAATTTTGCATGTGCATGATTAAACATTTCTTCTTTCATCATAGGATTATGACCATTTTAGAAATCAGATAGCCAACATCTTATGTTACAATAAGGAGTCATAAATCCTCTAGTATTTGTATATGCAACATCACTTACATAATATTTGTCTGACATAGCATAAAATCTTGCTATGTCAGATAATAATGAGTCATTAATAATTAATCTTGCTTTTAGAATACCAAAAGATCATTCAATCACATTCCTTAATTTTGCGTGTGCATGATTAAACATTTCTTCTTTTGTCGTAGGATTATGACCATTTTAGAAATCAGATAGCCAACATCTTATATTACAATAAGGAGTCATAAATCCTCTAGTATTTGTATATGCAACATCACATAAATAATATTTATCTGACATAGCATACAATGGATCATGGATCAAAATATTTTTTAAAATTTAAATACATATAATATATAATTAAAAGATATTTCAATAAAAGAAGCTTACTTGGTGGAGGAAAAGGAAAATTATTTGAAGGATACACATAGTCTTAGTTAGTATGTGCTATTTCGTTCCATCCAACCTAAACAAATGTAAAAATCATATCGAAGTTCACATATTTTTTAATATAAATAAGATTTTATATTAATAAAAAAGTATATAGAAAAAAACAATTAATTAGTGTGAAGAGTGAAGCATTTTGGGTCTTTTATTCATAAAGTTTGTAAGAACAGGCTCCACAATCAATTGATGAGTTGATTGATTTTTAGTTTGATTAGTTTAATATGTTTAATTTAAATATTATATGATTTTAAAAATTAAAATATATATGAATAATATTTAAATTATTTTAAAAGAAAAAATATAATATAATAAAAATATATTTTAAAATTTGAACTTTAAGCAAAAGAACATAATTTTAAAAATTTTATTACAAAAATAATGTGATCTTAATTGAATAGATTCAATTCATTTTATTGAATTTTTTGAATTTAATTGAACGTCAATGATTTTGTTAATGATCTTATTTTTTACCCTAACTAAAATGGATTGAACACAAATTCTCAATTTTAATGATTTGAATTTGATTAGTTGATTCAGTCTGATTCTAAAGGCATGTATATAGTGAGAGAGTCAATTAATTTTGTAAAAATTATGTAAAACTAAAGGGATTATCACTATCTCACTGCCTGAAGTATTTTAACTAATTGCTCGTTAATGTTGAAAAAGATTTCATACTTGAATTAATGAGTTATGCTACTTAGCTCATTATTTTTGTACCCTCTATTAATTTACCTGGTGTGACACTTACCATTCGAAAATACTTAGTTTCATTAATGTTTTAAATATTAATACTGCTTAAGATATTTAAGTCATAAAAAATGAAAAAAATTATTTAAATAATTTTATAATAAAGTGAATTAATATATGATATAAAATTAAAAGGTTGTGTAGCATTTTTTTGAATTAACTATGCAAATGAATTACACATATGATTGCGCGATAATTGCGGATAGATCCATTGTTAATATTATTGAAACTTTGCATATCAAACTTCCTTCAGAAGCTACTCCCTCCAAGCTAATAATTATTATTTTTTTAATTTTATCCTTTCTTTTATGACAGAAAAAAAATTCATACAATGGTATTTTGAATATTTTAATATAAATGATGTAATCATATAAATCATTTTTCTTGTAAGTGGTGTTATTTATTATCTCTTCGATTTTTGTACAATTACCTTAACCAATAGATAAAAAGAAATCTAAGATAGTAATCATTGATCCATTGCTTTTTACGTTTTAACAAAATGCATGAACTAAAGTTATTTATTATCTATGGGTTATTTCAATTGTTTCTCAACAGCAAATTAAAGTTGAACTAAAGTTAATTGAAATTCAACTGTAATGCCAACTAACTTTTTTCCTTTGATTGGGGACCAACTAATAACTAATTCTTCTACTCCACCACATGGAGGCTTCTTTTTCAACTGCGCAGCCTCAGGTGTGCAAATCGCTGAAACAAAATTTCCGAGGTTGGTAATTAATTTCTATAAAGTTGAATCTGTGCGGATATAAACATTTGGACATTCAATGACTTTTTGGTTCCTAATATTAATGATTTTCTTCCCAATTAGATTAACAAATATATCAAGACGATGAATTTTAATTAAGTCAATTTCAAGTCTTTTTTTGAATAAATTAAGTTCAGATCATTATGATTTACGAATGAATAAATTAGATCCTTAACTCAAGGAGCATAAAGAAATTTAAATTATTATTAATTTTGATTTTTTAAAAAATAAAATTTTATTTAAATATCATTAATAATTTAATTTGAGCAATCAGATTGTGTTAAAATCAAATCAATTCAAATTGATTCGCAGATTAAATCAAATCAATTTCGAGCAAATTCAAATCAAATCATAAATTACCAATGCAAATAGATAAAAAGAAAATCTTATCCAACTCCAAAGTGTTAGAAATTAAATTTTACTCTTCTCAATCTTAATCTAATATTTCCCACTACAAGGCCTTAGGCCTACTTAACAGTCTTTTGGTGAAGGGAGAAGGAAACATTAATTATATGCTCCATTGCGCCTCGCACTTCAATTGTTTATTTATAGCATGGTTTTTATTGTTTTAAGGTATGCTTATGTTAATTGTTATTTTGGATTTATAAATAATGAGGAGGTAAATGAGTTGGGTTGGGTCATTTAGAATCAAATCATTTTTGAATTATATCATTTTCGAGTTAAAATGTTTTTGAATTGAGTTGAGCTAAGTTTGAGTCACTCAAGTTTCAAATGAGTTTGGATCACCCATCGAGTACATGCAGAAAAATTTTAGATTTACTCTTAAAAATAATATTTTGATTCTATTCATTAGTTATTAAATTTTTTAAAATTTCTATTTAAATTGTTTATTATTTATATGATATTTTATTAATATTTGTTAAGAAAAAAACCCCTTATCTTGGTCATGCATCTGTTAATAAATTCCAATCTTTAGTTTCTAATGGATCATTAGGGCTCTCTAAATTTGAGTCTTTTGATTGTTTATATTGTCAACTGGCAAAACAACAACTTTATCCTTTAGTAATAATAATTTTATCTATCATACTCCTTTTGGTTTTGATATTATGATCACCAATATTTTGTTTTATTTATTGATGATTATTCTACGTTCACTTGGATAAATTTTCTCAAGCATAGATATGAATTGCCTCAAATATATATTGATTTTATTAACATGATTACAACTCAATTTTCTTGTACTATCAAAATTCTTTGTACTAACAATGTAGAGTATCAAGATTTTGTTTTCCTCCAGTTTTTCAAATAATAGGGAACCATTGTCTAGTGATCCTATCCTCATACCTCGCAACAAAATGGTCGAGTGAAATGCAAACATCATTGCATTTTATACTTTGTTTGTGCTCAACTTCTTTCTGCATCTTATCCTGAAAAGTTTTAAGGACAAGTTGTTCGTACTTCTATTTATACCATTAATCATCTTTCCACTCTAATCCTTTAGAATCTATCTTGTTTTGCACGATTACATATTAAGGCACCTAATTACTCAAATGTCAAAGTTTTTAGTTATGCTTGTTTTGTTCATCTAAACCCCCATGAACACACTAAACTTAAACCCCATGCTCATCTTTATTGCTTTCCTAGGTATGGAATGAAACATAAAGGTTACCATTGTTGGGATCTTATTTTTGGCTAGTTATGTATTTGTCGACACTTTTTGGAACATACCATGTTCTCTACTTTGTCTAAATTTAATAGTTTGTTCTCTGCTTCTCAACCCTTTTTTTATTAGCCCTTCAACAGAGTTAATTCATTCCTCTGATATAGAATTTTCCATTGAACTCATTATTTATAATCTCACCTTTGCACCTGTATCTACAAACTATGCTTCCTCTGATGATTTTGTTCTTTTATTCATCACTCAATCAAATAAGAGAAACTCCTCATTAGCTTAGAGATTATCATTATTTTCTACTATTATTTATAATAACCTCATTATTATAGTAAGGTTAGTATTTACCCTCTATGCTAGTAAGCAATATCTAAAAAACTTTAAGCCTTACAGAAAACATGTACTTATGACTTACTAGACCTTTCTTCAGGAAAAGCTCCTATCAGGTGTAAATGGTCTACAAGATTAAAACTTGCTTGTATGGTGCTGTTAAGTGTTGTAAAGATTGTTCGGTTACTAAAGGCTACACTTAGGAATATGGCATTGATTATTAAGAAACATTTGCTCTTATTGCTCATTTAACCTTTGTATGAAGACTTTTAGTTATTGTTACAGTTAAACATTGACTTATTTCTCAGATAGATGTTAAAAGTGTTTTCTCAATGGAGATCTAAATGAAGAAGTCTACATGCATCCTCCTTCTGGTATTCTCATCCTTCACAAAAAGTTTATATTCTTCATCACACTTTATACAGTCTTAAACAAGCTCCTCATGCATGGTTTGCAAAATTCAGCTCCACTATTGCACGTTTTGGTTTCAACTTCAATTCTCATGATTCTATTTTATTTATTCATCATACTAAAAAGGAATTGTTCTTTTATTTCTTTATATGGATGATATAATCATTGCAATTGATGATTCTATAGCCATTTATGACTTGTAAAACTATCTCAGTCAACATTTTGAGATGAAAGATTTCACTCAGTTACTTTCTTGGCCTTGGAGTTTTTTTTTTTTATTTTGATGGCTACTATTAATGTCATGGCAAAAACGCCACTAATTTACTTTTCAAATTTGGTATAACCTATTCAAATACTACATCTACACTATTAGATACCAATGTTTAGTTAACTCCATTCAATGTCGTGCTTATTCCTTATCCTACTTTACATTGGCAACTTATTGGTAGTCTTGTTTATCTTACATTGACTCGTCCTTATATTTCATACGATATGTCAGAGGCACTTTTTTTCATGGATTTCATTTCTTTGCTCATTCCTCATTAATCTTGTCTGGATATTCTAATCCTAATTAGGTTAACAACCCTACTTATCACTATTCAACAATTGGTTACTATTTCTTCTTAGATGACTCGATCACTTCATGGCAAGGTAAGAAGTAAATAGTAACATCTCAATCTAGTACAAAATTTGAATGTTGAGCACTTATTGATGCTAGGAGTGAGCATAGTTCAGTTCAATTCAGGGACTTGAAAATCTCTAAAATCAAATCGAAATTTTGAAAATTCTAAAAATGGAGATTTGGTTCTCAAATTTGTGGGCCAATTCAGGTTGGTTCCTTATAAATTCGAGATGGCTCAAATTGGTTCTTTGATTCTTTTCACATGGTTAGGTTCGGTTTGATATTGGTTCGAGTATTTGATTAGTTTAATTTATTAAACAATTAAACTTTACATTTTAATCTTTATGAACTAAAATAAAATAAATTTTATATTTCTCACTTTTAATCATTAAAATACTAAAATAAATAAGTGATAATTTAATAACTAATAACTTACTTATTAAATGTTGAATTAAATTTTTTTAATGTTTACTACTAATAGTTAATAATTAATAAATAATCTAATTATTAGTATTAAAGTAGTAATTATTATTAACATATGACAATTGAGTGAGTTAACTAGCAAAACTAATAATTGAAATACTTATTTAGTGTGTGTGTGTGTATATATGTATTTATGTATGTATGCATGTATGTATGTATGTAAATAGATATTTTTTATTCAGGACGGTTATAATATGGTTCGGTTCAATTCTCAATTTGAATAATATAAATCTTTGGATCATCTTGATTAAAAAATCATTATAATTCAATTTGAATATTTTACTATTCACATTAGAAATTTTCAGTTTTGGTTTGGTCCAAATTGAAAAACTTCAAGTCCTGAGCTCATCCCTAATTGATACTAATTTGGAATTGCTTTGGTTCTATTGGTTACTTCAGCATATGGGTGTAACACACTTTGCTGTTATTGTGCACTGTGACAATCGAAGTGATTCAAATTGCTCATAATGATATTTTTCATGAAAGAACAAAATACATTAAGAATGATTGTCATTTTGTTCGTTAACATCTTTAGCGTGGTACTTTAAAACTTCTAGTTATTTCTTTTGTGGATCATACCACTAGTATTTCCATCAAAGCTCATCTTCCTAGATGATTTACTCTTTTACTTCACAAAGTCAAACCTTAAGTTTGAAGGGATATTAGTATACCATTAATTTACATAGATTTAGCTATAAAATCAACTGTAGATTGTGCCTTAGATTATGTGTTTGGCTTATTACCCATTGATTTCTTTTCTTATTTTAGGCAAGTTGATGTATATATAAATATATATTCTTTTATAAAACTCATCAAGACAATATAATTGTTATTCACCTAACAATGTCCATTGAATTGAACTCCATCGTCATCTTTCAGTTAACAAACTCATTTTAATCATACTTCTTCCTCATCTTCAATCACCATAGATACCATTATCCCAACTTCTCAACATTATCCCTTATCTATATAATACCAACAAACTGACGCATCTATCCCTTTTACTGCATCTACCTCTACCCTATCACATCCCATTGATTCTCATACTATGCATATAAAAGGAAAAATATGACATTTAACTCTGAATAAATTTATAGATTATATTATTCATTCAGCTAAAAAGGTCCCCACTTCCTCTAGAATAATGATAGGTAACTCTTTTCGCGATGGCTACAGTGTCATTACTTCTAAGACAACATTTGCTTTTTTCTTTTTTCTAATCAAATACAAAATTTTTTCACTTAAAGGTTCATTTTTTATATCTTTTTTATTCAATTATATATTTTTTGTTCACTTTTTGTATCTGTGAAAATATTTTTTAGAGACCTAAATATGATCCTAATGATAAATGTAACTATATTATACCACATTTGGATCCTTTTTAGATGTAGAATTTGTTCTCTTTATTTACAAAATCTCTTCATTCATTTATCGCATTCTGTTCATTTTTTTAAATAAATTTTATATCTTAAAATAAAAAAGAAAAAGAGAAATATAACTTTATTTGCAATTGTTATAGTGCAATTGATAGGAGCTACATCTATTGTTTTTCCTACACACATTATATCTGAACTTTTATGTTATACTTAAGCCAAAATTTATAGAGCACCACAAGAAAATCAAGAAATACCGACAAAATTTACCAACGGACCACAATCTATCAGCAAATTTCGACGAATCAATGATAGATTATGCTAGACACTATATTAATAAACTTAGAGACAAAATGGTGACAGATGACTATAGGCATTTATTGATGGACACAATTCGTCGATAAATTTTGGTGCAAAAGATTGTTGATAGAATCACGAACAAGGGCAAGTGAAAAGTCATGCAGGAATTCGAGTGCCTAATAGTTCATCAATGATTGTTGATAATTTTTTAATAAAATTTTATAAATGTTACTGATAAATTACTGATGGAGTCATTAATCTGATGTGGCATTAGTCATTGGTAGATATATAATATAGATTGACAGACACTCCTTCTTTCTTCCTCTCTTCTCCCTGAGCTTTCTCTCTCTCTCTCTCTCTTTCCACCACACCATCCTTTGTTGTTAAACCATCAGCGCTGCCACTGTCCTCTGTTGCCTCGCATCATCAACAACCGCTGCCTCTCTCTCTCTCTCAAAATCTTCTACCATCACTACAACTGTTACCATCAAGGAAGGAAGCCGCCGGTGCCGCCACCAAACTCAAATATATTTAATGCCAATTTGTAATTTTTAATTTAATGATTTTACATTCAGAAGATAAATTTTTGTTGATTAAGTTGGAATAATGATATTGTAAAATATATTATATAAATTTGAAAATTATATTAGTTTTTGTAAATTAGAAAATTAGATGAATTATTGGTGAAAATATACAAAATTCCATTTTTGGTAATTTATTTTGTGATTTTTGGTGAATTTCTTGATTGTAAATTCTATATTTGGTGATTTTTTTTTGTGAATTTGTATGAATGTGATGAATTTTTTTATTGAATCTCAGTGAATATTTTATTGTAAATTTTAGTGAATTTTTGCACAATTTGTGTTAATTAATATTAATTCTATAATTAGAAATTTATATAATTTTTTTGATTAAATTCTGTAATTTTTGTTAATTTTGTTAGTTTGTTTATGTATATTGTACAATTTTGTTAGTTTTGTTAGTGTTAATTTTATTATTATGTTAATAAATTCTATGATAAATTTTGTGTAAATTTATTAGTTTGGTAATATTTTGTGAATTTTGTAATATTTTGTAAAGATTTGTGTTATTTTGAGAATTTTATAATGAGTTATGTAAATTCAGTTTTACGTAGAAACGTTATTAATTTTTAAAATTTTGTGAAGTTTGTAAACCTACTGTAAATTTAGTAAAAATTTAAAGTGTATTTTATAGATGTAATAATTTATTGTATAAATTTAGTGCAAAATTGTGTTGTTGAGTATAAAATTGTTTAATTTTATACATTTAGTGTAGAAATTTATAAATTGTATAAATTTACTATCAAGTTAGTAATATTGTAATATTTTGTGAATTAAAGTAATAAATTTAGAGTTATTTTAATTAATTTTGTTATTTTAGAGATTTTGTTAATTTTGTAATGAATTTTTTAAATTAAGTGTTACGTAGAAAATTTTAGAAATTTTGTAAACATTTAGTGAAGTTTGTAAATTTGTAATTTTGGTAAATTTTATAATTTATTGTATAAATTTAATAGAAATTTAGTATAAAATTTATAAATTTATTAAATTTAGTAATTGACTAGTGGGCAGTATTAAATTTAGTAACTAACTGGTGGGCAAGATTCAAAATAAAACCTAGATCATTTGTTTAAATGAAGGACAAATATGTTATTAAGACTACATCTCAAGCTTCATTTTAAGAGGATGTTGACAATTTGCCTTTAATTGAAATTATGGATGATGAGCCATCAGGAAGTTTAAATGATCTAAGTGTGTCATTCATTAATTTAAATGATAAAAATAAATATATTTAGTCAGTTGATGAAATGAAGTTATAATCAGAATCTAAATCATCAGAAGATTTAATGCCTAAAGATGATATAAAATATGATGATTTTGAGTTAGTTACAACAGGTAGAGAATATACCTGTGATTGCAAGTCACCTGTGCCACCCCTTACTCCATCCAGCTCAATTGCATTGACGCCTACACTGTCATCTAATATAGCTGCACCTACACCTTATGTTCCTTCAAGTCCATCTTCTACTCCTCCAGCTCTATCCCTTAGTACATCTCCAACTCCTTTTACTCCCTCGACGCCATCAAATCCCTCCTTTTCCAGAAGGCCATCTATGCATAATGCCTACTCTTGAGTTACGACCTCAGGTTTCTTTATAGCATAGGGGTATGTATTAATTTTTTTTTTCATTTATATCATTCAATATTTAATAATTGTCACGCTAACTTTTATTAATTTACATTTTTTTTTTTTGCAGTTTGCATCCTCTAATAAATGTTATAGTGCATGTTGGAAGATCTTCAAGTAAAAGATGCATATAGATGGCTACTGCTAGAAGAAGGTACCACAGTTTGTGAAGACCTTCTACTGGGAAGATTTCAAGGTATGTAATATTTTCAATTCAGAGTTAAATATTATATTATTTTATTTTATTTATTTACTAATTATTAATTTTGTCTTCACTATTAGTATAGAAGCAGTTTCAATGGGACTAAGCGATCAAAGCCTTGGTTCAGACAACCTTGTTTAAGAAGATTGTTTAAGGTATAAGGATATGCTTCATGATTTGAAGTATAAAGGCAAAAAGACCTGAGTGCCTGATGAGGCTAGGGATCACTAGCAGATGCAGTGGAGTTCTTCCCACTCTCGGGTTGTGTCTCGCCAGACCAACTTGAATAAGAGGACAGAGAAAGGAGGTCCTAACTCAGGTCCATCCAGGCACACTGGAGGGTCTATACCCTATTTTGAGCATGCCAAATGACCGGTATAAAGTATATTTCAAATTTATGAATTACTCTTTAATTTTCTATTTAAGTTTTTTTTTTTAATTTTTCTTATCATTAACCTAATATTTGACTCAACAGTTGGGACAAGAGGTTTTGTCTGTTAATGTCTTTGTGTATACACACACGAAGCAATATGACATGCAAACCTTCATTGATGCACGCTTGAGGACTATTTGTGTAAGTCATAGCTTACTGATTTTACTTTTATTTTTCTCATTTATATTATGATAATTACTCATACTTTACAAAGTGTAGGATGATATTGATAGGTAGCGTGACTAGTTCCCGCAACCAACTTTAGAATCCAATGAGCCTCATCAGGTGGACGAGCGTGAGGTTTTCCTGCTAGTCATAGGGGGCTGAGTAAAGGGGTGGATCTATGGCATGGGTGATCAAGGCCCTCATTTCTATGGTGATTCCTCGAATGCCAGCTCTTTTTCTACCCACCGTTTCTATCGAGAACTTACAACGAAAGGTTGAGAGGCGAATAGATGAGAGGATCACATCTTATCATGCTCACGTCCAATTGGTAGATACATGGAAGCGAGCTATGGAGGACAAGTTGCAATCTGTGTCCCAACAAACTGGGATACCTCTTCCATCTCATCTGCAGATGCCTATGCCACCCATTCCACCTCTTGCTCAACCTCCCACTACTAACGCTTAGGCTCCTGTTGCTCCTCCTTATGCATCTGATCCTACTACCTCCGATATAAATGATTATTTGCTCGATCATACTGATGTAGTAGATGATTAGATTTATAGTTTTTTGTATTAAACTTTGACATTGTGTGTGTGTGTGTGTATAGAATTTAAAATTATAATTAAAATTTAAAATTATTCAAAAATTTTAAAAAATTCATGAAAAAATTATCGAAAAAAACCAATAAAATAGGAATTTATATTAAAAGGTGCTGACAACATGCTTTTAAACATACTGTTGGATTACTGACAGAATAACTTCAGATTTCTTGATGGAGTTGTTGACGAACATATTCATTAGTGATGACTGACACTTTTCGATCAACTTTGCTGACAAAATTTTTATCCCAAATTCGTAGGCAAATTTACCGATAGATTGCTTATGCCATCGATAACACATTACCACTATCTCTTTTTTGACAAATTTTATATGTCGGTATTATACTAGTAAGTACACTTTATTGACAAAATTGATGCCATTATCGAAGGATTTTTTGGTCGGTAATTGACTCTTTGCTTGTAGTGAGAGTGAAGAGAGGCTATGTCTACTTAGTATAATGCCCTTCTTAAAAGTTAAACATAGAGTCTTATACCAAAATCTTCGAAGACCAATAATGTGGGACATAAATGATTTTATTAAGTGCAAAAAAAAAACATATGGCAGTGTGAAGCGTTATAAAGCATGTCTTATTGCATAAGATTATAATCATTAAAAAGATTTGAACTATGATAAGACATTTAGTCTAGTTGCCAAGCCCATGATTATTCACACAATTCTGTTATTATCAATTTCTTGCAAATGGCTTATCCACCAACAACCTCAAGTTTCATCCATCCAGTCATTCCTAATCATGTCCATAAGCTTCAAAAAGCATTTTAAAGTCTTAAACAAACCTTAAGCTTAGTACCAATAGTTCCAAACCTTTTTATGCAGTATCAATTTTGTTGGAAGTATGTCAGACATATCCATGTTTGTTTTTTATGTAACAAAAGGTATGATAATGCTTCTAGTGTAGGTTGATGATATACTTTTGACTACATCTTCAACAATTTTTTTACAACATATCTTGGTTAAGTTAAAGGCTGAATTTAAAATGAAGAATTTAGGTAAATTATTTTACTTTTTGGGTGTTTCTGAGGCCTATTGGCCTAAAAATTTTAAATTTTTTTCGAGTTTTGACCATTATGTCTAATCCTTTAAATTTTGGTTAATTTAGCCAAATTTACAAACCTTTTGGCAATTGTACATAATCTATAAGACTGTTCAAAATTGAATGACATGTCATCACTATCATATGACATATGTCATTACTATCATATAAAACATCATTCAATTTTGACTAGCTTTATGAATTTTTTTAATAATTTAAATCAAATCATTCTGATTGATCAACATATTGAATCAAGATCAGGCCAATTTGAATTAACCCATAAGTTGGTCTTTGAGTCAGATTAAGTTTAAGTCAAAAATTTTTGGGTCATTTTGGATTTATTTCAGAATCAAATTGAGTATGAACTAATTTTTGAGGAGATCAAAGTTTTTACTCGAGTAAGAAATTGCCACCTCTAATATGTGTGCTTAATTTTTTATATTGATTTTTTGAATTAAGTAAGAAGAAAGTTGTTTAAGACATTTTGGATAATTTTTTATGCAATAATTGGATAGTTAGTATTTGATTTGAATCCTACTATATACGTAGTGTCATGCAATGATGTGGCATATGAATAAGAATTCAGAAGCGATGTTTTAGGCATTTGAAAATTGCAGTTTAATAGAAAATAGGCTAACGATTCAAACACACTAGTTTTGCTCATGATGTTCTTCATTTTCAGGTAAATTCTATCATTTTCAAATTTGCATTTTTACCATTTTGGAAAATTTTGATATTTTAATATTTTTTTGCTGAATTTTTTTTGGAATTATTTTGATTTTTATTCCTATTTTTATATGTATTTTCCAAATTCTATAACAACTATTTTCATTTACTAATCGTGGGGCATTCATGTCCAACAATACATATGCATAAAGGTTGATTCATCATACACACACAATCCTACATGTATTTAATGTACATATATGTTAACTAATGTTTAAGGCTAGTGACCACAAACTGATTCTTATCTAGGTATGTGTACATGACACAAAGAGACAAAAAGAATGAATTCAGCTGATGACTTGAGTTTCATGTGTCTATATGTAAAACTTTATGCTCCAAAGTATCCAAACCCTATGCTTCAGTATCTAAAAAACATAATTGTAATTTGGTGAGTCACAACTCAATGAATAAAAATAATAATTAGATTTTTATAGCACAACCAATAATCAAATATCATAAAGATATATTGCAAGTATAAGAATTGACTATGCAAGTGCAAATGCAATATATTGATTTTGTTATGACCTTGTAAGGCAAACACTACTCCCAGGAACTCATGTGATTCAAGTGACATTTGATTTTGCTAGCCAACACAAAATACGTGAATCATTTGATCAATAACATTTGCCAATAGGACATATTTGCCCCTTTTTCTTGGTGATTTGTAAGTGTTTGATAATCCGGTCACAATATCCTTTTAATTTCATATGCAAGTGCTCATTCACAATGGTATACCAAGTAATCATTAAGATCATATACTTCTCACTTGACTTCTATTCACTTGTAATGTCACAACTCAATCACATATACACATAATAGAATACAACCATATCATAAAATCATGACACATACACATTAGAATCCAATTATGGCTTTTACTCACCTTTTGATGCGACTAACCTTTACGGTAGGTGTAGACCTCTCTCTTGGGCTTCCTCATTGTGTTGGGATCCTAACAATTCTCTTGGGCTTCCTCATTGTGTTGGGATCCTAACAATTGATACTTATATCATTATAAAATGTCAAAATGAGTTTGCATACATGGTATGCAACTATGGTCATATTCTATGCAAATGAACCTAGTGTTTAAGCGTATTATTCTTGTGTGGCAACCTAACTTTATTGCACTCTCACAATAATACCTCTAGATATACTTGTCCAAATGACTTGATTCTTGTTTTCAAATAAACTAGACTCATAATGATACAACATAATCAAATTTCAGTTAATATAAGAATATAGAACATATGGTGAATTTTTGAATTATGTCTTATTTCAATGTCATCTCAATCTAAGTAAGTCTTACAATCTTGGCTATATCTCAAATTGTACAAATCAATTGCAAAACTGATTTACCAAAGGTTACAAAACACATAAAGGAATATTTTGCATATTTTACACATTGTCTAATTCAGTCTAACAAGTCACCAAAACAAATAACCAATCTCAGGATTAGTAGGCTTCAACACATTGAGAATCAATCACAATAAAGGAGCAATATCTCATCAACCATGAAACTATTTTACATGCATGTATATTTTCCTTAAATATACAAATTTCAAGTTTGGAATATCACCAAATTCTCATTCTATGGCCATCAAATTCTTGAAAAATAAAACTAAGAAATGAAACAGGTTTCATGAGGTTCAAGGTCAGTCTTAATTAAAGAGGTATATCTTTTTTCACACAACAAATTAAGCAAAACTTATTTACAGGCATTTAGAAGGGATATAACCCTACAAATTTTTTATTTCACACTTTGTTTAAATCAACACATAAGGTCATCAAAATATATAAAAATAGCCAAACTGAGAAGATTTCTGTTAGTTATGAATTAGCCCTAATGAAGGAGTCATAACTCTTCACACACACATCAAGTTAAGTAAAAATGTTTTACATGCATTAAGATGGGCCATAAAGCTACAACTTTCATGGTTTACACTTTCCCCAATTCCTCTTCTTTAGTTATGAAATTCTGAGTGCAAAAATCTACTCCAACAACAAAACCAACGCAATCAATTCTTGTTTCGCTTGAATTTCAAATTCCATACATAAGCTTTACCTTAAATACTCTATAATTCTTACTAACCATTTATGATCAACATGTCATAAGGAAGGAATTTCATATAGGAAGAAGATAAAATCACTTACCTCTTTTCCCAAAACTAGAAAAGTTTAGAATTCTTACCTAGGCAGCTTACTCTTCTTCTCCCAAAACTAGAAAAGTTTAGAATTCTTTCCTAGGCAGCTCAGTCTTCTTCTTCTTCTTCTTCTTCTTAAATTATTTTGTGATAGTTAGGTGTTTCTTAAATTATTTTGTGATAGTTAGGCGTCACCCAGATAATGTCTAACAAATTTAAGGAACTTTTTAGCAAATTTTGGGTTAATTTCCTATTCTAGGCTTTATTTTGTATGGGAATCTCTATAAACCTTACACCATTGGACCACCTTAAACACCTTTGCATGTGGACATCGCTTTCATAAACCCTTTTGTGATTCTTAGGAATTAACAAAATATGTTAGGCTAATTATTTTATTTTTTGGTCATTAGATCAATTTTTAGCCCTGGTGATCTTATACTCGACATAAAAATGGCTTTTCATAACTAGTTATTTTGTGTTTTATGTGTGATTTGGCCTTGGTGATCCAAACTTTGCCAATAAAGTAGGATGAAATTAGATTTCCAACTAGCCAAAAATAACTATAAAATGGTCAAATGGCCAATTTTGTGATATTTGGCTTGGAAATGTCATACCATTTGGTAACATTCTATCAACAACAATTGCATGCCACTATAGTAACTCTTTTTTTTTTTTGTTCTTTTATGTTAATCTCCATCATCACCTATTATACATAGAATAATTATCTTAGTCACTTAGGACTCTTTCACCACATATGTGTTTGACCAAAATAAATCACCCATCCTATATCTCAATTTATTCCTTATATTTAGCTGCTAGAAAATGCTTATAAGTAGAATGACTATCTAACCAACTCTCTTAGAGATCCTTACAAATTTTTACATGTAAAAATAATTTTCTAATATGGTTGCTTTATTTTCTATAACTTAGGCCCAATTTATTACTTATTCTAGGATATTTGGCTTGAAATAATATTGTTGGACTTTCATCAAATACATTTCAAGCTAGAAACTATATTTCTTATACTTTTATGGTATTAGTTACTATAGATTCCTCCTCCACCTAATTAGGCTACTTCATTTATCTCAGTTTCCTATGAAGAATTTTTGCTGACATCTTGTCTCCATTGGTAGTTTTTAACCTTTGGTGTTGATCGTCCCCTTTGCTTTCATTTGCTTGTGCAGTGATGAATCCTTGATGTTTGATGATCCCTAAGATGTGAAATGTGAGATTTAAGAAATAGCTTTCCAACCTAGTTCATACAGACATACCAATTAACACGTAGCACACTAAGCATTACAACCATCATCTTGCACCATGCAACCATGCATTACATTCATGCAGCCATGCCACTAAACTCTTACACACCATTCACCCTAACCACTTTTTACATCATGCAACTATGAGTTTTGGCATTATTGATAGTTAGGATAATGATTCTTTAATGATCTATTATTTTTTATTTTTGTCTAGATTCTAGATGTGAAAAATAAAAGATAAAAATTTAGAAAAGTGGTCATGAAGTTTTCTATCTTTTATTCAAAGTGGTCTTTTAGCCGACTTACATAAAAAGGAGATTCTGCCCATAGTGGTGGCCTATAAATAGAAACTAGATCTCTAAAGAATTTCTATATAATAGCTTAGAAATCCTATTATAATGGTCGTGTTATCAACCTAACCTATTCCTTTGCTTGCTTCTCCATCATCTCCCATATAGTGGGATAATATTTTTCAAGAACTTTCCTTTGATAAACCACTTGTGTGGTTTCCCATGTAGACTCAAAAGCTAATATACATTGCCTTCTAACACTTTATGGATCCTAAAAGGACCCTTCCAGTTGGGGGGAACATTTGTTGAACTCTTTGTTTTTAGCTTTAAAAAGTAGTATGATTTTCTAAACAAGGTTGCCTTTATTAAAACTTTTCCTCCTTACCCATCTATTTTATGCTCCAGACACCTCTTTTTTTTTAGATAATCAAGCGATTCAAAGCTTATAACCTCTCTTCATCTACCTACTCTAGCTCCATAAGCATCGCTTAGTTGTACTCATCAAGCATCAATCCATTCTACCTTGCAACCTTTAAGGATAAAACCACGACGTCCATGGGAATTACAACGTATTGACCAAATGTTAACGAGAAAGGACCTACTCCAACAGAGCTTCATTTTGAAGCTCTGTAAGCCCATAACATTTCTAATAGGATTTTATGCTAATCCTTAGGGTTCACTTCAAACATCTTCTCCAGGATCCTAATGAGAAGTTCATTTGACACTTCTGCTTATCTATTAGCTTGAGTGTTGAATAAGGTAAACTTGATAAGCTTGATGCCATAGTCCTCCATAAAGTCCCTCACTTCTTCTCTTGTAAATATGGTTCTTTGGTTTGTTGTGATGGACTCTAAGATTTTAAACTTGTGAATGAGGTTATGTTTGATAAACTGGATAATTTCCTTTTGTTCCACCTTTTTTAAAGGAGCTACTTCCACCCACTTGGTAAAATAGTCAGTAGTTACAATGATGAAGCCATGACCCTTCAATGATGTTGGGTGGCCCTTTGAATGCTCTCATATTTTGACATTGTTGGCATCCCTTGGAGTAGTTAATACATTCCTTAAGGATCGATGGTCAATAATAGTCATGTCTCCTTAGCAGCCACCTTATCTTAATTTTTGCTTGATGAGCTCCATAAACCCCTTTCTACAATGGCAGAACCAAGGGGTTGGGCAGCTTTAGCCCCTCTAGTCGCCGGTGATACATGGAGGGGGTAGATGCACTGGTTCAACCCCCCCATCATGTGAGAAAATCCTTAAGGGGGGAGGGGGCGCAAGGAAGAAGATGACCCCCTCCCTAAAACGTTTCTTTTTTTGTTTTCCTTACTCAAAACGACGCCATTTTGAGTGAGTGACAGAACAAAAAGTTAGAGACCTATTTTAAGGTCTCTCACCCACCCCCTCATCGCCAGAATAAAAAAACACCTAATTTACTCTCTCAACCCAAATCCTTTTTCTCCCAATTCAAAATTTCTCACTCAATTTTCTCATTTTCCTTCAAAAAATATTTAAATTACTCTTCAAAATTTTAGTTTTCATCAATCTTTTGGGCTAAATTATCAAGGATTTGAAGAATTTAAACTTTAATCAAAGGTGAGTTCTAACCATTCTTTTAAAATTTTTAAAAATTTTCATTTTGCTCATATTTCATATTTTAATTCACTTAGTTTTACATGAAAATATGACATTCGCTTCTTTTTTTATATATATATTTCTTAAAAATTGTGAATTGATTGAATTTGAAACAAAAATCCTAATTTAGAAATAGAAATTTTAAATTAAAAATATATTGTAAATTAGGCACTCTAATTTGAATTAGAAATATAAATTTTAAATTAAAGCATATTGTGAATTAGGAAATAGAAAAAGAAAATTTATTGTGAATTAGAAAATTTAAATTAAAAGTATATTGTGAATTTATTGTCAATTAGAAATAGAAAAATTAAAATTAAAAATATAGTATAAATTGTGAATTATAAATCCTAATTGATTTATTGTGAATTAAAAATATTGTGAAGTTATAGTAAAATAAAAATTTTATTAAAAATATATTTAAAATAATTAATTTATTGTGAATTTATTATGCATTAGAAATATAAAAATCAAATTAAATGTATATTTTAAATGAACTGAAAATTTTATTGATTTGTAAATTATGAATTACGATTGAGAAATTATTATTTTGTGAATTGTGATTAAGTAACATAAATTTATTTTGATTGTTTATCTTTGGTTGAATATGGAGAAGTATTTTAAACAAATTACCAATATTGAGTCTTCGAATGAGCCTAATGCTTCTAAAGGGAGTAGTAGTAGAAAACAATCTCATTTGAAATTCAATTTATATGATGTTGTTAGTGATTCAGGATTGCATAAACCAATTGATGAGTTTGATGTTGTTATTAGAGATCAAATTCGAAGAGAGTACTTGACTAAGGGGCCTTATCAACCCATTGGCTATAATTATCCAAAAACCCAATTTAGTAAACAAGTAAGAAGTTTTCAAGATTATTGGTTTAAAAAGTTTGTATGGTTAGAGTATAATATATCAAAAGATGCGATATTTTTATTTTTTGGTGCTATCTTTTCAAAACTCCAAATAGAGGTGGTCAATTTGTAGGGGATGCTTTTAACAAAACGAGGTTCAATAACTGAAAAAAGGCATTAAAAAAATTCAATGAACATATTGGTTGTATAATAGTTGTCACAATGATGCTAGAATATAGTTTGACCTTTTTCAAGATCAAAGGCATAGTGTGGTAAATATGTTAGATGCAGATGGGCACGAGATGGAGGTTGCTTATTGCACCCATTTAACGATGATGTTGGATGTGACACACTTCCTTTTGAAATAAGACTTGCCTTTTTCGTAGACATGATGAATCAACAAGTTCTTTAAATAAAAGCAATTTTGTTGAGTTACTTGAATAGTATAGTTAACAAAATTAAAAGATTTCCAAGGTAGTCAATGAAAATGCTCCTTGAAACAATCAAATGACTTCTCTAAAATTCAAAAAGAACTATCATATGCTTGTGCCACAGATATCAAATTTGTCATCATCAATGATATTAGGGACAATTTTTTTCTCTTATGGTTGATGAGTACTGAGGTATTTCACTAAAGAAGCAAATGGGGGTTGTTTTTAAGATATGTACATAAACATGGACTTGTTATTGAACAGTTTTCTTGCTATGGTTTCTTTAAAGAACGCTATTGATGCATTATTTGCAAAACATGGAATATCATTGTTTAGATTTAGAGGTCAACGATATAATGGGGCCTCAAATATACAAGGCGAGTTAAATGGATTGAAGGCCCTCATATTGAAAGAAAATCCATATGCAAGGTATGTCCATTGTTTTTCTCATAAGCTCTAATTAGTTATTATTTTTACTACCAAGGGAAACTCCATTGTGAGTGAACTTTTAGGCTATGTTACTATGATTGTGAATATGACTGGAGCATCATGTAAAAGGAAAGATCAACTTAGGCAGATTGAACATGATAAGATGGTTACTTTATTGGAAAGTGGAGAGATTACTAGTGAAAAAGGCAAAAGTCAAGAAACTAGTTTAACAAGACCAAGGGATACTCGTTAGGGATCACACTACATGACATTACTTCATTTATCCTCTATGTGGAATTCAGTGATAGAAGCGTTAGGAAATATGCATGATGATGGTACTTATGATGATAACAGAGGTGTTGCCATAGGTTTGATTGATTGGATGGAGAATTAACAATTTGTTTTTGTGTTGCCCTTGATGAGGTATTTGCTATGAATCACACATGAGCTGTCACTTGCCTTACAATAAAAGGATCAAAATATTATACAAGCCATGAATTTGATTGATACCATGAAATTTTGCCTATAAGACTTTAGGGAGGAGGGATGAGAGATACTTTTGGATCAAGTCAACACATTTTGTGAGAAGAACATGATCATTATGCTTAATATAGAAGATAATATGATTACCCGTTGTCATAGTATAAGGGGTAAACCATTACCAATTTTTATCATTATCGTGTGAAATTTTTTTATTAGGTATTATCTTTATAAATTATGTTTCATTATATTTGCCATTGGATTTTTCTTGCTTATTAATTCGATCATTATTGAAATATCAGGTTGTTGATTTAATTATACAAGAGATGAATAATTATTTCTCAGAAGCAAGTATAGAGTTACTTATTTACATAGCCTATCTTGATCAAAGAGATTCTTTCTCTTAATTTGACATTTGTAAGCTACATCTTCTTGCTGAATTATATCTTGAAGACTTCTTAATGACTGATCGTTTAATATTTAAGCAACAACTTTAAATTTACATTCATAATGTGCAGCGCAATCCTCTATTTTCTACAATTGGAGATTTGGGAAGTCTTGCTCACAAGATGGTTCAAACTGGCAAACATAATTTTTCCATTGGTTTATCATCTAATCGAGTTGGCATTGGTTTTACCCATTGTGAATACTTTTATTAAAAGGGTATTTTTTTGTAATGAAGACTGTCAAGATGACTTGCATAATAGAATAGGAGACGTGTGGATGGATGATAGTCTAGTTGTATACATTGAGAAAGAGATTTTTGCAACAATTAAAGCAAATTTTGCAACATTTTCAACATATGCAAACCCACAGGATACAGTTAGCTCCTTTTAGTCACACAACCAATACTAATAGTTCAAATGTCAACCAATAGTCATTTTTTGATTTGGTAAATACTTATACTTGTCATTTTGGTACTTTAATTGTTAAATACTTATTTAATTGCATCAAAAAAAATTTTATATTTAATAGTGGTAAGCCCTTTTAAAAAAATCTCTGGTTCTGCCACTACCTTTGTGTACTGGGTTTATCAGCTCTATTGCTTTTAGGAAACCCAAACAGCTCTGCAGCAAGTTGTCAAAGCTTTCCTATATAGCTTTCTTTATAAAAGGACAAAATCCAAGGCTTGGAGTTTCACTCTATATGACACCTTGGTGCTTGGGCAGTCCAAACACTGTTTCAACTTGATTCGTCAATTATTCTTCATTGGTACATCAACATTGAAGGGTTATATGTTACTATCTCTTTTTGTAATAGAAAGGTGATTTCTTCTCTACAATAATAAACTTGTTAGTTAGCTCATCGCTCATCCTTATCCTAGAAGTTATTTGAGCTAACTCATTAACCTCTCAATTAGCTTCTCTAGGGATGTTTAAGAATGAGACATCATTAATGGAATAAATAATTTGAATTTCAGCACGTAATATGGAGCTAATAAAATGTTGTTACATTGATATTCCCCTCTTAGCTGCTTGAGGACCAACTATGAATCTACAATCCTAACTATATCTTTAACTCCTAACTCATTGAAAATCTCTATCCCAAAGACCAAAGCTTTGTATTCAGCTTGGTTATTAGTGAATTCAAATGCCAAGATGAAGGATGGGGTTGTTTTAGCTCTGGTTGGAGATGTAATCACCATTCTAGCTCTCGTTGATCTCTCCGTGCTAGATCCATCAAACTTAAGGTTCTAAGGTTATTTCTTTATTCCATACACTTGTAGCACTGAGGCCTTCTTCTCACATATCTCTAAGGAAGGATGGGTTTCTAAAAAAATCTACTAGGGCCTATCTTTCATAGATTTTTAGTAAAATATATCATTGTAAATTCTATTAGAGCTAATGACACTTACCAATTCTTTCGGTGATCAAGGGTTTTTTCAGTTTATACTTCATCATGTTAGTTTGAGACACCACATACACCTTTGATTTGATTAGTAGTGCCTCAACTTTGTGCAAACAAAATATAAGGCCAAACATAATTTCTCAATGACAGAGTAGTTTTACCTTTATAGGTACGCATAACTTACTCAAATAGTACACAACCTGCTCATGTCCCATTGAATTGCTTTATGCTAATAGGCAT
>CATIWR010102056.1:0-14316 GCA_949677035.1 Omphalea diandra | reverse complement strand
TTATTTTATTCAACCCTAAAACATTCATATATATATATATATATATATATATATATATATATATATATATATATATATATATCTTAAAAGATACAGATAAGATAATATTTACACTTTAAAATGAAATAGATATCTAAAATAATTTAGGTAATATCTTTAATTATCTTAATTACCAAAAGAAATAGTAAAACCTAATTTTGCTTTGGGCCTATTTTATGTGTGTAACCCTATAGGTTCACATAATATTAGTAAGCCCCAAAACCTATTTTTGCTCATAAGTCATAAGTAGCCTCTAGCAAGAAATTATGAATATCCAAATTATGTTAATGTCAGTGATCTGACTGAACCTATTTGACCAATAGTATTATAATCTTTTGTCACATTATATCTTAATTGAACATAAAACATGGATCATGTCATCCTTTTACAATTCTAAAATGACATTGATAACCTTTATCAATTCATTTCTGCATGGTCGTGTAATCTCTTTAGTCTAACTTATCTAGGGTCTTAGATATATATTTCTCATAAATATATAAAGGACAAATTCTTTCTCAATCACTCATATTCCTCTCTATGATTTGCTTCATATCTAATATTATTCTATATAATCATCATTATCATATTGGAATGTATCAAAACATTGTTCATCATATTGGAATCTATGGTGGTTTTTAGGTTAGAGGATAAAGTTAATACTATTGCATCAGAATCACTTATGACTATTTATCTATGCAGTGGTCTCATACCCAGTCAACCCAGTACATTATTTCTTAAACATGTATCTATGTATTTGATTTAATATCATATATCCATAACTAGTAAAACATAATTATTAATCATATGCATACTAGTCTTCATTCATTATTATCCTAACAATAATGACCAATTATGGACAATTTAGAATAGAATTCTTTACACCTAAAGGTTTTACTATCAAGTCACATACTTGATGATATTAGGTAAAATTGACTATTCATGGAATCTATAATTTAGCCATAAACAAAATATAAAAGAGATCTTTAATAAAATTGAAACCATGACATTATTAAGAAAATATCCATTATAAGAATTGGCTTGTGGCATATAATGAACATTATTCCCAGTAATGCCCCCTTAATGATCATCCTTACTTACATCTTTTTGTGGGTCTAGTGGTCACTTCAAAATCTAACTTTTTCCACCTTCTTATGTAGTTGTTAAAACTTTCATTAGTCTTTTCTTCAATGACTTTAAGTCTTACAAAGTGACTTCTAAAGTTGAGTTACATGCATAATGTTTTTTAAAGGCTTCGACTAACTCTTTCCAACTTCTTATAATTGTCTTAGGCATATTATAATACCATATTTTCACAGACTTTTCTAATGATAACTCAAAAAGCACAAGCAGTGGGGGCCCTAGATATCTTTATTATCAATACATATGAGTGGATGTGATTAGTAGCATCTTAAGTTCTAGTAATCTTGGGAAGCTCGGATATGAAAAAGTTAGCTAGAAGTTTATTAGGTCTACGGGTGAACAATTTTCTAATTACTTAGCAATGTTATAAAATCAAATGCTCTCCTTCTCACTTTTTATGGGCTTATCAAAAGTAGTAGTGGTAATTCTTATCTCCTTAACCATCTTACTTTCGTGAGACTCCTTCATCCCAAACAGATCATCATCAATCACCATAGGCTAGGGTAATTCTATAGATGCCTTCCCCTTATCAATTTCGCTAGTAGATACTTATCCCTTCTTTAGAATCTCATTGACATGTCTATTCACCTCTTTAGAAATCATCTCTTCCATTTTGTGATTAAAGTCAACCATCGTCTTCTCTAAAATTTTCAACAATATGGTAAGTTCCATAAGTGGTTTTATTGAACCTTCGTGGTTCTAAGCTCTTGTTTTGATGATTACAAATAAGACTTATGACTAACATTTGCCCAATATTGTTTTTGTTAAAACCTACAGGTATATCAATTCCTTGAACTATAATAATAGGAGGAGAATATGCTCTTAGCTCATTGGGCTAAAGATTAAAAAACTCTAAGTATTAAAAGATGATAATTAAAGCAAACTCAGTTGAACTACCAAACGGGCATTACCCACTTTCAATAGGCATTAATAACTATGTAATGGACATTACTTCTTTTGCAATAGTTGTTGGACAAGTGTTCTGTTATGAACTTTGCTTTATGGACCATGCCACTGATGTTGTGATTTTGCCACGGGCATTAGACAAGTGCTCAAGTATAAGTTATACTCTCTGAACCTCGTAACAAGCATCATGCTTTTGTAACAGGTGTTAAGTAAGAACTCGCAATTGGCATTGCACTTTCACAACAAGGATTAAAGAAGTGTTCTAGTTTGAGCAATGCTCTTTGGACCTTAAGACGAGCATTATACTCTCATAACTGGCGTTGAAAAAGTGCTTTAGTGTGAGCCACACCTTTTGGACCTCCCAATAGGGTACACTTAAATAAGTATTAAGATGATTCCAACAGGCATTGCAAAAATTTCAATAGGCATTAAATAACTTATATATATTTTGAAAAATAGAGCAAAAAGGACACATTTTCTAAAAATCAATAATAGATGTTGAGCAAACTCTTATAGGTATTAAGGTTAGAATCAATGACGATTAAAGAAAAAGTGAGATAAATAATTAAAAAAGTCAAAGGAGGAACCTTGAGTCAACTACTCTCGATCAGCTAGATCCAATGAGCATTTTGATAGGACCAATGACTGCTAAAGTTGAATATTAACTATCAACCATCCATTTGCATGAAATCAATAATGGTTGATGCCTTTGCAATAGGTGTGGAGTTTCTTCAATGGGTGTTAACTACTTACAACTGTAATGTGAGGTGACAACTCTTTACTAACAACTAGTTCCTCATTTAGTTTATGAAAAGGAACTGTTCTCAATAGAAAAATAAGGAGAACTATTCTATTAAGTTAGTAATACATTGTGAAAGATTTTTTAAATCTAAAAGGGTTGTTGCATAGTGAATAAAGAGTGATGTAGCATCTAAAAGACATTCATTAATTAAACGTAAGAGTAACCTAAAAGAGTTATCTTTAAAATAGAATTTGAAGAACACATTTCTTAAGAACTTTTTTTACATCTCACTCATATCAATCTTACATTGTAAATGTACTTTAAGCATCTATTCTAGCTTGAGTGAAAAAGTTTTTTCTTTTTCCTAAAAGTGTAATAATCTCTTAATTTGTAACTTATAGTTGAGAGACCATTTGAAAATATCTCTTTAGAAAGGTTTAAAGTAGTACCTGGAAACTACTTTGGGTTAAGGTTAAGTAGTACTTCTAAACTAATTGTAACAGGTTAATAGTGCTTAAGAATCTATCACTTGTAAAAGCTTGGTAAGTGCCTGAAAAATTACTTATGTAAAGGTTGTTAATAGCACCTTAAGCTATCCAAATAGTGAAGGCTCTAGTGGAAATACTAGAGGAGAGGATGTAGACAAATTATGTCAAACCTTTATAAATCTTATGTGTTGGTTCTTCATCTGTTTCTACATTTAGTTTGAATTTATAAAAGCTAGTCTCTTAATCAAAGCTTAAGTGTATAAAGTAAACATCATGGAAAGTTATGAAGAATCACAATCCATCCCTAAGCCTTCATTCTTTAAGGAAGATGACTATAGTTATTGGAAGAATCATATGGAGATCTTCCTTGACAATGAAACCATTGACCTATAGGACATTGTTAAGGAAGGAATAGAAGTTCCAACAAAGTTAGTTGGAGATGTTCCTTTACCAAAGCCAATGTAACATCCTCAACCCAATTCATATACATTTTAATTATGTTATATTTGAATATATGCATCACATGGCATAAGAATGACAATAACACTTACATTATTGCATGTGAGAAATTTGAATATGAATATGATGTTTGCATAGAATGACATGAAAAATTGTCATATGTTGTGTGTGTGTGTGTGTGTGTGTGTGTGTTATAGTATTTTAAGTAATGTTGTATTAGAACTTAATTAAAAGTATAAAGAGTATTTGGGGATTGGTATATGGATGAAGGTGATAAAGGAGTGAAGAAAAGGGACTAAAAGAGAAAATTTCAACTTTCAACCAATAGGAACAAGCCTCCAATCTTTTGTTTTGTTAAGATAAAAATACAAATTGGAATTCTCTATAATTAAGCGCTAGCAAGAGAGAAGACAAGGGGAAAATATAGCAAAAGAAAGACATGAAATAAAGAAAGAAACAAAGAAACAAAGAAAGAAAGAAGAAGAAGAAGAAGAAGAAGAAGAAGGAAAAAAAGGAGAATAAAAGAGAAAAAGAGGTTACTTAGAAAGAAATCTTAATGTTTTCTAGCTTTGGTAAAAGGTATGTGATTTCATATTTATTTCTTCATGAAATTTATCCTTTATGTTATATTAATCATGAGCAATTAGTGGGAGTTATAAAGAGGTTGTAGTTAGGATTCATGCGTGAGAAGTTATTGATAGTGAATATGAGCTGGATTCCTTTAATTCCATTTTCAGGTAGACTATTGAATCCATGATTTCATAAACCTAGGAGATGAACTAGGCAAAGTACAAAGCATATAATTTGTAGGTTTATGCCTCATCTAAATTTTTGTAAAATATTTTTGCTAAATAAGTTGTGTGTGAAGAGATATGGCCTCTTAATTGTGACTGGTTTTTATTGAAACCTACTTAGAACTCAATTTTATTTTCCAATTATTTTGTAGGGCTAGAATGGGAAATAGGTGAAGTAAAAAAACATGAAATTTGTAGCCTTATATCTTATCTAAATTCCTATAAATCAGTTTTGCTTAATACTTTGTGTGCTAAGAGATATGGTTCCTAGATTAGGGTTGATCCTGAACCTGCTTATGCCTATAAAGTTTGAGATTGATAATTTCATTTGAGGACCTTAAAAGCAAAATTGGAGTATTTTTACCAATTAAAAATGTTCATTTATATGTTAACTAATTATCTCTAAATTAGTTTTTCGTTTGGACTTATAGGTTTTGAGATAAGACCAAGTATATTGGACTATTTAGCATATAATTGAACTAGGAATAGGGTAAATTTATAAAATTTACCATAAATTGTTTAGCACATATTTTGGATAGAATTTTGGATATGTTGCATCCATATATGTCTAGTTTAATTAAAAAATAATAATAATGTCATTTAGACTTATGGATAGAAAGTAATTATAGAAATAACCTACTAAGGTCATGATATATTACAAGAGTATACATGCATATTGAGATAAAAATCTTATTTTATCATCATGGATTGATTTGGTGTAACATCCTCAACCTAAATTATATGCATTTTAATTACTATATTTAAATATATGCATTGGACAAATGATTATTTAGACACTAAATTGGATAAAAACGATGATGGCACATGCACCATTGCATTTGGGACACTTGAACAAATATGTAATATTTGTATAGTTGCATGGCACATTGTCTTATGTTGTGTACATGTTATAACATCATAAATAATGGTGTTATAGAGCTTATTTTAAAGTATAAGGAGCATATAGGGATTAAGAGATGGATGGAGGTGCTTAAGGAATGAAGAAGAGAGACTAAAAGAGGAAAGTGAACTTCCAACCAATAGGAATGCAACACTATGATTTTGTCTTGTTACAATAGGTTTACAAGTGGAATTTTTGACCTTTAGGATCAGAATACAGAGCTTAGACATGAGGTACAATAGAAGAAAGAGAAAGCTAAGGAAGAAAGAATAGAAAAAAGAAGAAGAAGAAGAAGAAGAAGAAGAAAAAGAAGAAGAAGAAGGAGAGGGAGAATATTGAGCTGCCTAAGAAGGAAGCCTAAGGTTTTCTGATTCTGGGAAAATAGGTAAGTTAATTTATCTTCTTCTTAAATGAAATTAACCCCTTATGAAATGTTAATCATGCATGGTTTGTGAGAATTATGGAGTATTTGAAGTAGAACTCTTGGATGGAAGTTGAAATTCAAGAGAATAAGAGCTAATTGTGTTGATTTTTGTTATTAGAGCAGAATTTTGTACCCACAATTTCATGACCCTATAAGAGGAATTAGGGAAAGTTCAAAATATGAAAGTTGTAGCTTTATGCCTCAAATAAATTCATATGAAACAATTTTGCTTTATTTGGTATGTGTGAGGAGTTATGGCTCCTTCATTAGGGCTGGTTCACAACCAACCAAAATCACGTCAGTCTTTATATTTTCATATATTTTGAAGACTTTATATACTGATTTAGGTAAGTGAAAAACATGAAATTTGTATGGTTTTATCCCCTTTAAATACCTATATAGCAGTTTTAATGTGTTGTGTGGAAAGAGATATGGCTCATTGACTGACTGACCCTGTACCCTGATGAAGCCTCGTCAGTCTTTTAATTTTGTTTTTCAAGAATTTGATGGCCATAGATTCAAAATTTGGTGATGTGTAAAACTTGAAAGTTGTATATTTATGTATTATCTACATGTCTATAAAATATATTTGCCAAATTTAACATGGTTGTTGAGATATTTCCCCTTCATTATGACTGATTGTCAACATGTTGAAAACCTGCTCATCTTGAGATTGGTCATTTGTTTTGGTGACTTTATACACTAAATTAGACAATGAGTAAAACATGAAAGATGTTCCTTTATGTGTTCTATAACTTCTGGTAAATCATTTTTTTGGATTGGATTTGTAAGATTTGAGATATATCTAATAATGTAACACCTACTTATGCTGAGATGACATTGAAGCAGGGCAAATTCATAAAATTAACCATAAATTATGTAGTGTATATTTTGGACTGAATTTTGGATTTGGTTACCCATATATGTCTAGTTTAATTAAAAAAGAAAAAATCATTTGGATTTGTGAGTTAAAAGTAATTATAGAAACAACCTATCAAGTTCATGATGTTTTACTATAGCATATTTATATAACAAGATGAAAATCTTATTTTATCATCTTGGATTGGTTTGGTGTATGGAAATAGGTCCTCGAAGCATTGAAGATAATAGTGGGAATAAGCCGGGACCATCCACGACCTAATAAGCTTGGAGGAGGAGGTAAGTAAATAGCTAATGGTACTATACGTGTGATTGGTTAAATGCCATGAACATATACTCAATGGAATCAAATGTTGTTTAATGTGATGATATTGAGGAATACATTAATGAAAAGATTATTATGCTTTTGATTTATTTATTTTCATGAGATATTGATAAATTATAACTTTGGAATGGGAGTATGTGGTGATATGAGCTGCCAAAGTTCTAGGTGTTGTTATTAGTCATAATATTGTTGAAATTTTGTTGGATTCATAGTTGATTTGTTGAAAGACTCATACTTGATGTTGTTGGCAAGTAACACTATTCATAGCCTGTGTGGCAATAATATATAACAACCTATATGGCAATAACATTCGATAGTCTGTGTGGTAATAATATATAACATCCTGTGTGGCAATAATATATAACAGCCTGTGTGACAATGATATCTATAGCCTGTATGGCAATAATATACAATAGTCTGTGTGGCACTAACATTTGACAGCTAGTATGGCCATGATATCTATAACCTATGTGGCAATAATATATAATATCCTATGTGACAATAAACATTCGACAGCCTGTGTGACAATGATATCTATAGCCTATGTGTCAATAATCTATAATAGCCTGCATGGCAATAACATTTTATAGTCTGTGTGGCAATAATATTTATAGTCTATGTGGTGACCAAATATGAAAGCCTTTGTGGCAGTGACATTTATACCCTATGTGGCAATAATATATGATAGCTTCTGTGACAATAACATTTGATAGCCTATGTGGCATTTAAGAGTAAAAACTCTTTATTTCTGCATGGATATGATTATGAGTTATTTATATTTAAATGTTGTTATATTTTTTGAGATTGAAGTATTGTTTTGCATTTACTTACTGAGTATATAAGCTCACTTTTTTTGCATTAAATTTTCTTTCAGGAAGAGTAGACTAAGATTGCATCCAGTTTATATTTTGAAGTTGATGTCTAGCAGTCTGATAAAGGTTGAGCCAGTATGTAGTCAATTAGTATTTAAGTTTATTTAGCCATATATACTTTGTTATAAATAGTTACTATGTTGTGAAACAAGATACATAGTGAAAAAAATAATATAATTGAAATAAGGTATTTTAATGATAATGGATGGAATGAGAGGATTTTAATGATGTTGTGTCACTTTAGTATTCCATGTTTTATGAATAAGTTAATGCACCTATTTGAAGAATGATTAGTAAATGGGATGTCACATTTGGTGCATTGAAATAAGTCCTTAAGGCATTAAAGATAATATTGAAAATAAGCAGAGACCACCTACGACTTAATAACTGGAAGGAAATGGCAAGTAAATAACTAATGATACTTAAACACGTGATTAGTTAAATGTTGTGAACTTATACTATTTGGATTGAATTGTTGTTTAATGAGATGATATTGATAAACATTTTGATGAAACGATTGTTATATTCTTAAATTATTTATTCTTATGTGATATTGATAACTTGTGGCTTAAGAATGGAAGTATGTTCTAATATGGGTTGCCAAGGTTGATGGGTATTACTATTAGTCATTATATTGTAAGAATTTTGTTAGATTTATAAAATATTTGAAAATGGACCATTACTCGATATTGTTAAAGCAAGAAATAATATATTATAACATATGCGGAGCAACATTTGATAGCTTGTGTGGCAAAGGTCTATAGCTTGTGTGGCAATAACAATGATAGCCTATGTGTCAATAATCTATAGCCTATGTGGCAAAAATCTATAGCCTTATGTGGCATTGATCTATAGCTTATGTGGCAATAAGATATGATAACCTATGTACAACATTTGATAGCTTGTGTGATAACAAAATATGATAGCCTATATGGCAAAAAAATATGATAGCCTATGTGGCAATAACATTTGACAACTTGTGTGGCAATGATGTCCTATAGTCTGTGTGGCAACAAAATATAACAGCCTACATGGTAATAATATTTGATAGCCTACGTAACATTAAATATTAAAAACTCTTTAAATATTAAAAACTCATTAAATATTAAATAGTATTGATCTACAACTTGTATGGTAATGAGTTATTTATATTTAAATGTTGGTTATGTTATTTGTACTTGAAGTATCATTATGCATTTAATTACTGATTATGTAAGCTCACTCCTTTGCATTAAATTTTCTTTTAAGAAGAGTAGACTATAGATTACATCTAGTTTACATTTTGAAGTTATTGTCTAGTAGTTTGATAGAGGTTGTGCCTGTATACAGTCTATTAGTATTTTGGTTTGTTTAACCATATATGTTTTGTTGTAAATAGTTACTATATTATGATACAAGATTAACGTTTCATGTTAATAAAAGATTGTGATACATAGTGTTCAAAATAATTAAAGAATGGCCTTTTAATGTTAATGGGATGGCATAAGAGAATTTTAATGATGTTTTATAAATTTAGTAGTCCATGCTTTTTGAATGAGTTAATGCACTTGTTCTACAAATGACTAGTAAATGGGACATCATACTCAAAGAATGAGTGGACTGCTGAAAAAAAGAATACAAACCTAAAGAATAGAATAACAATGCATGTTCTTTTCTATGCAATCCATAAGTCTCAGTATGTTTAGCTACAAATGTGTACATCAGCCAAAGAGTGAGTAATCCATTGTGAAAGCTTTTCTAAACTAAAAAGGGTTGTTGCATAATGAACAAAAGGTGATGTAGCATCTAAAAGACATTCATTGATCAAGCTTAAGAGTAACCTAAAAGAGTTATCTTCAAAACAAAATTTGAAGGACATATTTCTCAAGAACTTTTTTTACTTTTCACTCACATCAAACTTACCTTATGAATGTACTTTAAGCATCTATTCTTACTTGAGTGAGAGACTTTTTTATTTCTCTTAAAAGTGCAATAATCCTTTAGTTTGTAACTTAGAGTTAAAAGACCATTTGAAAGTATCTCTTGTGAAACTTGTAAGGTAGTACTTAAAAATTACTTTGGGTTAAAGTTAAGTAGTACTTATGAACTACTTGTAAGAGGTTGATAATCCATTATAAAGGCTTGGTAAGTGCCTAAAAGCTTACTTATGTAAAGGCTATTGATAGCACCTTAAGTTATTGAAATAGTAAAGGCTCTAATGGAAATATTAGAGGAGAGGACATAATCAAGTTGTGTTGAATCTCTATAAATCTTATGTGTTGATTCTTCGCCTATTTCTGCATTTAGTTTGTATTTATAAAATCTACCATTACCTTATTCAACCCTTCCCCAACACCCCCCCCCCCCCTCTCCCCCTCTTTATAAGGCACCAATGGACAATAATTGATGTTAGAGCTAGTATTTTGATCAAAGCTTAAGTACACAGAGGAAAGATCATGGCAAGTCATGGAGAATCACAATTCATTCATAAGGCTCCATTCTTTAAGAAAGATGACTATGGTTACTAAAAGGATCGTATGGAGATCTTCCTTGAAAATGAAACCATTGACCTATAGGACATTGTTAAGGAAGGAAGAAAAGTTTCAACAAAGTTAGTTAGAGATGTTCTTGTACCAAAGCCAAAGAATGAGTGGACTACAGAAGAAAAGAAGGCAAACCTAAAGAATAGAAGAGCAATGCATGTTTTTTCTGTGTAATCCACAAGTCTCAGTTTGTTAAGCTACAAATATGTACATTAGTTAAAGAAATGTAGGACACATTACAGACTCAAGATGAAGGAGCCAGTGACAAAAAAATGAAAAAGATACAAATGCACACATACATTTATGAAACATTTGCATACCAACCTAATGAAACTATTACTAAGATGTACAATAGATTCATAGACATTATGGGCACTTTTAGGGAAGTCATATACAAATAAAGATGTGGTAGCAAAAATTCTAAGAACATTTCCTAAAGATAAGTGGGAAGCTAAAAAGACAGATATAGAGGAAGCCAATAAACCGAGAGTCCTATCACTTAATGAGCTTATGAGAAAGTTATTGGCTCATGAGATCACTTTTGAGAAACTTGCTGAAAACATAGAGATGAAAAAAAAGACGTGGCATTGAAAGCCAAAAAGGTAAGTTTTGAAACTCCTTCTACTTCTTATTTACCAACTTCTTCCTATTCTAGTGATGATAAAGATTGTAGTGAAGATGAGCATCTTTCCTTCATCACCAACCAAGTAAAGAAATTCCTTTCAAATAAAAAATGTAGAAAGGTAAGGAACTGCAAGAAGAAAGGTGCCAGTAGTTAACTAACCTAATATGGATGTAACAAGAAAAGGCAAATAAAATCAAATTGTCTAAAGATCAAAAAAATGAAGCCCCCTTCTAGAAAATATTCCTACAAGAAAGGAAAGGAAGTGTACAAAGTCATTTGAGATAACACTAGTGATTCCAAACCTAATAAAGATGAAACAAGAAAGGAATTTTCCAACCTTTGTCTCATGGCAATTGATGAGCAATCAAATGAATCTTTAAGTGAGCACACATCCAACAGTGATAGTGATAGTGATGGTGACAAAGAGGTAAATCCATAGACTCTTACTAATGAGGTAAAGTCTCTCACAGTTGAGAACCTTAAACTAAAGGAAAATCTCAACAAGTTCACTAAAGGAAAAGAGAAGTTAAAATCCATCTTTGAGGCTCAAAGGAGTCCATTCATTAAATATGGATTAGGTTACAATGCCATTACTTTAATGACTCCCTTTACTTCTCAAATAGTCTTTGTTATGGCTAAAGAGAATAATGTTTCTAACTATGTTATGGAGCAAAAAGTCTCCAAAAAGGGAAATGTCATTAATAATAGCTTAAAAGGAAAGTCTCAACACAATCATATGCAATTGAGAAATGGGCCCTTAAAGTAAATTATGCTTACATGTATCACTTTTATAAGCCTAAGACGCAAGGTGTGTAAAGACACAAGAATTGGCATAATTATGGGTATAGACACATACAACACGAGAGTTCCTGACATGAGAAATTCTCCTAGACACACTACTTAAAAAAGCTACAAGTCTATGAGACACTATATATATGTACCACTTATAGATAGGATACTAGCTCACCTTGATGGTGATTATTTCAATTGTGGTATATATGGCCACATTGCCTATCATTATCAATCTATAAGGCATGATGAGCAATTGCCAAAAGCTAACCCCCTAAGACCCAAGAAAGTTTGTGTACCTAAGATATAACCTTTCTTATTTTACAGATGTGCTTCAAATCTCAAGTTGAAGAGCAAGAGTGGTATCTTGATAATGGATGTTCAAAACACATGATAGGAGAAAGAAAACTCTTCTCACACTTGGAAAGGATTAAAGGTCTTTGAAATGTGTCTTTTAGAGACAATGGCAAAGCCAAAATTATTGGTGTAGGTAAAGTTGGTAAGGATGATGACTCACCTATTCTTGATAAAGTACTACTTGTTGATAGACAAAAGCACAACTTGGAAAGTGTAAGTCAATTGTGTGACAAAAACCTTAGAATTATGTTTGAGCCACAAACATGTTATGTAACATCCCTAACCACATTCATTGGCATTATCACATAAACATATGCATTAGATAAATAATCATTTAGAAGTACCGTTGCATTTGGGGACACTTGAACATTTAGAAGCATCGTTGCATTTGGGGACACTTGAACATATATGTAGCATTTGTATAGTTGCATGGCAAATTGTTTTATGTTATGTGCATGTTATAGTATCATAAATAATGGTGTTTTAGAGCTTAATTAAAAGTATAAGGAGTATCTAGGAATTAGGAGATGGATGGAAGGGCTTAAGGAGTGAAGAAGAGGGACTAAAAGCAAAACTTTTAATTTTCAACCAATAGGAAACCAGCCTCAATCTTTTGACTTATTTAAGATAAAAATACAGACCATTAGGTTCAGATTTTGAGGAAAAAAAAAACGTGGGTTATACCAAAAACAAAGAGAGAGCAAAGGAAGAAGAAAGAAAGGAAGAGGAAGAAGAAGAAGAGAGGGAGAAGAGTGAGCTGCCTAGGGTTTTTCAATTCTGGGACAGTAGGTAAGCAAATTTATCTTCTTCTCAACTGGAATTAACCTCTCATGGCATGTTAATCATGCATGGTTAGTGAGAATTATGGAGTAATTGAGGTAGATCCCTTGGATGGAAGTTGTAATCCAAGAGAATAAGAGCTGATTTTGTTGGATTTTGATGTTAGAGCGGAATTTTACACCCATGATTTTCTAACCCTAGAAGAGGAATTAGGGAAAGTGCAAAATATAAAATTTGTAGCTTTATGTCTCATATAAATTTGTATGAAACAGTTTTTCTTGATTTTGTGTATGTGAGGAGATATGAGCCCTTCAGTAGGACTAGGTCAAATCCAAACCGAGATGATCTCAGCCTTTGGTTTTCTTATATTTTGATGGCTTTATGTTCTGATTTTGACAAAGTGTAAAACATGAAATTTGTATAATTATGTCATCTATAAACACCTATAAACCATTTTTGATTGATTTGCTGTGTGGAAAGAGTTATGGCTCATTGATTGGGACTGACTCTATACTAAAGTGAAACCCACCTTTCTTTTGAATCTGTTTGCCAAGTATTTGATGGCCATAGATTCAGAATTTGATGATTGTCCAAACTTGAAAGTTGTACATTTATGTATGATGTACATACCTGTGAGATAGGTTTGCCAAATTCGGCAAGGGTGTTGAGATGTTGTACCTTCATCATGACTGGTTGTCAACATGTTACAAACCTATTCATCCTTAGATTGGTCATTTGTTTTGGTAACCTTATAGACTGAATTACACAATGAGTAAAACATGAAAAATGTTCCTTCATATGTTTTGTAACTGATGGTATATTATCATTTTAATTAGATATGTATAGTTTGAGATACACCCAATAGAGTAAGACCTACTCTGACTGAGAGGACACTGCAACAGGGCAACATTTAAAAATTCACCACATTTTGTGTGTCTGTTATTGACCTGAAATTTGAATATGTTGTGTGTTTATGTGTCTAGTTTGTTTGAAAAAAAAGAATCAAGTCAATTGGATGAGTATATCTAGAGTTATTATGGTGAGAGTGTAGCAAGCTCATGCTACCTTATTAGGAATATATGCATAAACATAGGTCCACTTGCATGGATCATGCACCAAGCATTCATAATCATTTTGACATATTTGTAACCATGTATGTATCAAATTCTAGGGTCTTAAAACTTTGAGGAATCCATAGAGAGGGAACCAAACCTACCGTAAAGGTCAGTAACAGCAAAAGGTGAGTAGAAACCATAATTGAATTCAATGTGTGT